>BQNB010062776.1:0-23892 GCA_026074375.1 Tanacetum coccineum
CTTTACACTAAGTTTATAATCCTTTATATACATCTCCCAACTCATTTTCATACCCTATATGACCTTACTCATTAACTTCCACTTTTACAGGTTTTGGCTGAATTTTGTGGTCACTTTATGACCACAAATAAAATACCAAAATACCTAATTGGTGGTTCTCCTTACATTCCCTAGCTCCCCAATGAATTGTGAGCTACTCTGATTTTTTTGACTTATGATTTTTGGCTAACCCAAATAACCTTAATTAAACTTTTAAGTGGGGGTTTTACTCCCTGAAATCAGACCCAAATCTGACCCGAATTTACTGTTTTGACAACTTTTCTTGCAAAAATTATTTGACTAACCTCCTGACCTCAAAACCTTTTGGGGCCGGACTGTTTGAATACTAGACTCTCTGAACTTCAATTTAGGCACAAGATTCATCCCAAAACTCGTTTTTATCATTGAGATATCGTTTAATCAACACGACCCAAAATTCTGCCAAACCCTAACTATCAATTTAACGCTATCTAACCTAAACCGTTTACACCTACATGCTCTATATCTAATCCCGAACATTCCCATATAGTTATATATCATTAATTTAAATAAAATTTATGAACCCTAATTATTCCATCAATTAAAGTTATTAATTATAAAACGATTAAACAAAACTTAATTGAAAACATACCTAAACCTTTACTTGATTACACTTGAATCACCACATTGGTTCTTGATAAAAAAAATATCTTTTTATCTTCCTTGAGGGAATCGGCCGAACAAACAAGAGGGAGAGAAAAGGTGATTTAGGGATTTATTGATCTTAAATTTATACTACCTAGAATCCTAATTGTAATAAGATTTTTTTCCTTTTATTTTCTTTTTCCTATAACCGATCCAACCAACATCCCTTTTTTTAAATTAATATTTTTTCTATAAAATTCCGTTCTCCCCCCTCCTATATATATTTTATATATTTTTTTTAAATACAAAACTATTTACTACTTATTTACCTTATATACTTAAATAAATACATAACTTAAAATAAAATACTTACACTACTTATTATTATTTTTCCCCAAATTATTATTTACTTATTACTTCATAAATAAATTGTAAAATCTCAATATTCTAATTAAATTTTCAACTCGAAATTGACGATTCACACTTCATTAATTTTACCGACAATAAAATAATGAAAATTACTATACTTCTGAAATCACCATCATATACGAAATGAAATGACTGAATCATTCATTTCCACTCTCACAAACTCATATAATAACACATATATCAAACCACATAAACCACCAAGTCGACTTACACACACAAATCAAAACACGTAAAGCTAGGCAAGTTAACTCTAACTATTAAACTAACCTCGATAAAGTTACGGTTGTCACTTACGTTGTATTCATTTAACGAATAAGCCTTATCGACTGTGCTGAAAAATAAAGACGATAACGTCCAGAAGGTCAATATGCCGTATCCATGGGGTTTGGATACGCCGTATAGACAATCCGGGAAGATAGACTCGATTAACAAAATTGAAAATACATTCTGGGTTGTTTCCCGGGAAGCACTTTTGTTTTTGTAAGAGTCTTTGAGTTAGACTCCCTCCAGCCTCACGTCACACCATCCTTGAACTCTAGAACCTCATCATCCTCTTTGCCAATGTTACCTCCGTAATATTTCTTCAATCGTTGTCCATTGACCTTGAAACTAAACCCGTCCCTATCAGTGATCTCTATAGCCCCATATGGACACACCGTTTTAACTATGTTTGGACCACTCCATTTTGAATTAAGTTTTCCAGGGTACATCTTCAGACTAGAATTATAAAGTAGCACTTGATCGCCTACCTTAAAATCTTTATCACCACGAAGTTTAGAATCATGCCATTTCTTGGTCCATTCTTTGTAAATTCTAGTATTCTCATAAGCACCATCTCTTAATTCGACTAACTCATTAAGCTGCATAAGACGACTTTCGCTAGCAAGCGTTAGATCCATATTACATTGTTTTAATGCCCAATGTTCCTTATGCTCGATCTCTATGGGTAAATGGCATGCTTTCCCATAAACTAGTCTAAAAGGTGTACACCATATCGGTGTTTTGTAAGCCGTCCTAAATGCCCATAATGCATCGTTAAGTTTTTTGACCATCCTTTAAGATTGTACCCTACTGATCTCTCTAGAATACGCTTAATAGCCTTGCTATTAACTTCAGTTTGTCCATTAGATTGAAGGTGATATGCCGTGGATAATTTGTGAGTCACACCATATCTTTGTAAAGCCTTTTCAAGCTGAGAATTACAAAAATGTGTCCCTCTATCACTAATCAAAGCTTTAAGAACTCCAAACCTAGCAAATAACTGTCTTAAAAACTTAACCATAACACGCGCATCATTCGTAGGTAATGCTTAAGCTTCGACCTATTTGGACACATAATCTATAGCTACTAATATGTACTTATTACCTCTAGATTGGGGAAATGGTCCCATAAAATCTAATCCCTAAACATTAAAGACTTCGAATACCTGAATGTTATTTTGAGGCATTTCGTTCCTTGAAGATATGTTCTCTGATCTTTGACATGCATCACATCGTCTTACGTACTCATTAGCATCCTTAAATATAATAGGCCAATAAAATCCAGACTCGTAAACCTTCTTTATGGTAACATTAGCACTATGATGCGCACTAGTAGGTCCTGATTGACAATGTGCCGGAATTTCGAGGGTTTCACTTCCAGCCACACATATTCTCATTATATTATCAACGCATAGTTTAAATGCATAAGGTTCCTCCCAGAAGTAAGTCTTGACATGCGAGAAAAATATCTTTTTTTTCAAAGGCCCAATTTGGGAGAACAACCTTTCCAACAATATAATTAATGAAATCCGTATACCATAGTTCATCGTTATTAAACTTGGATTTTAGAACCATTAATTGCTTGTCGAAGAATTTATCAGCAATTTTCCTCTCAGTTAACACCTCCATATGCGGCTTTTGAAACCTAGATAAGTGATCTGCCGCCAAATCTTCTGCTTCCTTAGGTTTCTCAAATACTTGACAAGCGGTAGTGAAACTCCTAGGGTCTTTTTCTTTTGATGGCAGTTCGTTGAGCAAGACAGCTGAGCACCTTTCGTTCATTGTCTCCGTACAAGCTTCTTCAAGTCTGGATTTATTCGTCAGTAAACTCTTCAGATATTTAGCATATTTTGGTATTTGCACTAGGGCTTCGATAAATGGAATATTAATATTGAGTTCTTTTAGATTCTCTAAAAAATTTCATTGCAGTGCTTCTTCTTTTTCTTTTCTCACCCGGTTTGGGAAAGGAATAGATGATTGTTGTGGTTTTACTAATGGTTGAGTAGTCCTTTCACGAATACTCAAAGATTTATTTTTCTCACCATCATCATGCGGCTTTTCCTGCACATCTTGTTCAAATCTGGGAGGTTCATTCTTGTTGATTCTAGTTTCATTAATTTCTTTACTACCGGTGGCTTCAGACGTCATCTTTCCTCCCCTAGTTGTCACTCCTTTGACTTCGTTTTTTAGAATCAAAACATTACTCACAACCTTTGACAATTCGTTTACCTCGATTTTTAGTTCACTCGATAAGTTGCTTCGTGTTTTTAACAAAAGATCGTTGGTGGTTCTAAATTCTTTAATGAATATCTCCATCTCCTCGTGTTCACGTCTACCTTCATCAATGAATTTAGCCAACATTTCTTCCATAGTTCACCTCCTTGTAGGGTAATTGAACGGGTAAGGAGGCTCCCCAAAAATGGTACCTAAAAAAAAGACATAATTCAAAGTACAACTATTCTAGAAAACTAAACTAGAAAGCTAACTAAAACTAATGCTATATTAGACAGTCAATACATCGTATTCAGTAAACTGGATATGTTGTATTGAGGTTTGATGTCGAATACGTTGTATTTAAAGAAAATGGATACGCCATATTCAATAAATAACAGCAGACAGTAGACAAATAAAACTAAATTTATACTAAAAATACAAATAAAAACAAGAAATTAAACAATCTCACTCCCCGGCAGCGGCGCCAAAAACTATATGTGTCGTTGTGTGGTGTTAATTTTATGATTTCAAGTTTTAAATTTATATTTTGCCGACTTAACCAAAAACAACACTTTAACGGGCAGTGTACCCGATCGGTGGTAGCTTAGTGGTAAGTAGGGTGTCGAACACTTGGAGTGGAAGTTAACACTTATTTCTACCAGTATTTTAATTATCTAAGGATAGTACTAATCTAGCTTAATTATTCTAATTAAATCTAATTAATCCTAAACTAACGTAAAACAGGGGTTTTCAGTTTGAGAGACTGCCACGAGTTTAGTTCTAACTATCCTAAGGTGATGGAAATAACGCACATAAGAGATTAACAAAAGATAGGGAAGCGGTCAAAGGTGGGAAAACATATTAGCCAGTTTAATCCAACAAAATGCCTTGATTGTCTATTCGTGCAATGATTGTATTAATTCGTTGGTGGTATATCATTCCAAAGTTAAGTGGATCTTCTCCATAGACTCGAGGTTTGTCGCTAGTTAATCCTGTCATAATTAACCTAAACCCGCATAAAGCTCACACCGTTGATTATAATCTATCTATGAAACTATATTGGTGGTTATATTGAATCCTAGCTCATAGAGGCTTTACCAACTTACTGATTAATAGTAATTCATATACTAGTAATTCACGCCCACTTAACTATCTATGGAAACAGGACGTTATGTGTAATCCTAAGTCACCGGCTTAGTCAACATATCCACTTAACCATAGATCAAAATAGGGCTTTCTATTGGTGATCCTATCATTCTAGCTATATGAATAAGCGTTATATGTTTCTATCCTAGACTCTTAGCCTACGCCCAAGCAACACCGAAGTTGCAGTGCATTAAATATGTAGGACTAGACCTAGTTAAATGATAGGAAAAACACATAATTAAGCATGTAAATGGGTATAAAGTGATAAACATAATCAACATGCAACGAATAACAAACAATCAATAAAAAGACAAACCAAAATATTATATTATCATAAACATGGCTAATACCTAAAGGTGTTAGCCGATAATCATTGTAACAATACACGAAATCATAGCTGAACGATTAAACAAAATGCTAACCGAACGCGTATAGTGAAGTGTAGAGATTACAAGAGTTTTTCCATCGATTGAACCGCTTCGCGAAACCTTCTACTCTTCTTTGTTTTCTTGTTGCATATTGTGGCTTCTTGTCTTTTTGCACACCCTTGTGGCGTCTGTTATCAAAACCTAGGACGAATTGTGTATTTATAACACAAGGGTATTAACCCTTGTGTGTTTTCCACGTCAAAGCCCAAAAAAAGGCAACAAAGCCACTTTTTCTTCTCTCTTTTCTTGCCGCACGCACCAAGGCCACAATTGGCTTTCACTTTCTGTTTTTACTCGTTTAAACTAGCCACACAATAAGTCTATTGGGATTTTACCTCTTATACTTGTGTGTAACAAAGTCCAAGAAACAATGGGCTTATCTAATTTCTTAAACATGTGATATAAAGGCCCAAAATAAAGTTTGTTGCACGAACTGAATTTCATCATGTAATATCACGAGTTGACTTCATATTTTCGAGCATATTATTATTCAAAGTTAAATATCTCCTTCCACTTTTTTCGTGTCCTTTTGAATCACCTAAAACGGAGCTTAGACGAAAAAGTTATGACCAAAACATTGCACGTGTTCAAATCTTTCACTCTTCGACATTATACATTAATTCTTGTCACTTCTCGTGTCTTTACACCATTAGCTCACAAGGTCTCCATTTTAGCTCCATTTTATACATAACCACTAAACTACACCCGCCAATGTACGAGAAGTTAGGGTGCGAATACGCCGTATCTTATTAATGGATACGGCGTATTGGGTAAAACAAGCTTGTTCTTCGTTGTTGACCAAAGTATTATATACGACGTATCGTAGATGTGGATACGACGTATTCTTCAAAGTCATGCAATGTTCTTTATGTTTGTCAAAGTCTTGGATACGGCGTATGATTTTAGAACGATACGCCGTATAGGTTTTCAGAATTAATAGACTTTCTCGAACTCTTCGTTTGTGCTCCAAAATGCGTGCCTTTTAGTTAACTTTCATCAAGTACTCCATAATTACTGCAATTCTCAAATACAAACGATTAAGTAACAATTCTTTAAAATAATTATACAAAATAGGTTAATTACATAGGATAAATGATGCTATAAAAGTGACGTTATTTGATGTCATCAATATGCTTTAGAAATTTTTTAAAAATATGGTATGGATTCTAGTGACTCGGTTGACACCGCTATGGTGGAAAGAACCAAACTGGATGAAGATCTACAAGGGAAAACAGTTGATCCTACACATTACCGTGGTATGATCGGCTCCCTTATGTATCTTACATCCAGTCGACCTGATATTGTATTTTTAGTATGCATGTGTGCCAGGTATCAGGCATGGACTACCGAAAGGCACTTACATGTAGTTAAACGGATCTTACAATACATGAGAGGAACAACTAATATGGTCCTTTGGTACTTGAAAGATACCAGTATTGCACTAACAGCTTATGCATATGTTTATTACGCCGGGTGTCAAGACACAAGAAGAAGTACTGTTGGTAGTTCCATGTTCTTAGGAGACAAACTTGTCGGCTGGTCTTCAAAGAAGCAGAAAAGCACTACTATCTCCAGTACAGAGGCAGACTACATTGCCTTATCTAGATGTTGTCTTAAATCCTATGGATGAGATCCCAACTAACAGATTATGGATTTAAATTCAACAAAATCCCTTTGTACTGTGATAACAAGAGTGATATCGCTCTTTGCTGTAACAACGTCTAGCATGCAAGATCGAAGCATATTGATGTTCGATATCACCTTATCAAAGAACAAGTCGAAAATGGTGTGGTTGAACTTTACTTCGTCAGGACTGAGTATCAGTTGGCAGACATCTTCACAAAAGCTTTAGCAAGGAAAAGATTCGAATTCCTAATCAACAGGCTCGGAATGAAAAGCATGTCCCTGAAACACTCAAAATGTAACATTTCCCGTTTTCAGGTCATTTTACGACTTCATTTATTCCATTATTTATTTTTAGGCTTTTGCGCGTTTACTTTTAATTTTATCGTTAAGCTAAATCGTGTAAACTAAAAATGAGCATTTAACTTAAACGGGAATCAAACAATTAAATGTTTATGTCAAGTAAGTGTTATAAAGTTATTAGGATGATAATTTATAAATTTACGCTTTTTATTTTTATTGGTTACGTAAAACGTTTACGTAACGCAATAAAACTACACTTTTGCATGCATGGCAAACCATAAACCCACCTACACTTCAACAAATACCCACTAATACCCATAATACTCAAAAATATCATAAACTCTTGTCCAAATTCAGCCCTAACCGAATTTTATGCATATATAATGTAATATTTCTCAATTTTAGGTCATTTTACGACTCTATTATTCTTCAATATTTATATTAGTCCAATACGCGTTTACTTATAATTTAACTATTAAGCTAAATCGCGTAGAGTAGAAATAATCATTTAACATAAACGGACACCAAATAAATTAAGGTTTACGTCAGCAAGTGTTAGGTAATTATTAAGAAGATAATTATTTACTTTGCGCATTTTATTTTTTTTATTGGTCACGTAATAGGCTTACGTTTCGCAATAAAATACCTTTAGACACACCTCGGAAATACCTAGACTTGCCTAGACTCAAACCAATACCCACTTTTTATCCCTAAACACACAAATTATTAAATTCTTATGTTAGCAAGCCATTATGGCCGAATATGGGTAGATAAAACCCATAAGTCACACATGACATCTAAAGCTTGTGTAGTTAAAATCCATTAACTCCCCTTAAATTATGATCCGTCATTATTAAAAACTTTATCCGTTAATTCCGTGACTTATTTTGAAAGACCGTTTTAAAAGATTATTTGATGACGATTTCTCCCCCTCAAATAATGACCCGTTTTCTATTTAAAGAGTTGTTGTCATTGTTTGAGTGGTCGAATTGTCTTTGAAAAATCTTTTTGTGATTACTGAAAACACTGATTCATTATGAAGACAACTTTTTACCAACAAAAATAAGATTTCTCTTATTTTAACACATAAGCGCACTGACACGTACACTTATGGAATATAGGAAGCACGGGTTGTGATGCAAAGTAATCACAAGCCTTTGCATGGTCATAAAGTAGACCATGCCCGAGAATAAATTCCCGTTGAGAGGTCAAGTTTTCTTTTTGAAATACTTGCCTTGAAGATGATGACAGGGTTGTTATCAGAAATAATAGCAAGCCATTTTTGGCATGTTTTAAAATCTTTTGAACTTCTGCTCGAACTTCATTTACAGCCTGGTATCATTATTAAATGACATTTCTAAGGCCGTAAATGTTATCGATTTTCAGAAGACAATTATAAAGTAGCACCTTGTCGCCTACCTTAAAATCTTTATCACCACGAAGGTCTCGAAATCAATGCCATTTCTTGGCCTTTCTTTTAAATTCTAGTTTGATTCTCATAACACCATCTACTCATTTAGCTAACTCATTAAGTGCATAAGACGACTTTTCGCTAGCAATCATAAAATCCATATTACATTATTGTTAATTCCCAATGGTGCCTTCTTGTCGAATCTCTACGTGGTAAAATGGCAATGTGTTACCCATAAACTAAATCTAAAAGGTGTACCCCTTGTCAGTGGGTTTTGTACCCCACTGATATCTCTAGGTATACTCCACAACCCGCCCTCCCTTTAATAGCCCTATTAGTAACTTTAGTCTGTCCATTAGATTAAGGGTGATATACCATAGATAATTTGTGAGTCACACCACATCTTTGTAAAGCTTTTTCAAGCTGGGAATTACAAAAATGTGTCCCTCTATCACTAATCAAAGCTTTAGGAACTCCAAACCAAACTTCTTAAAAACTTAACCACAACACGTGCGTCATTCGTAGGTAATGCTTGAGCTTCGACCCATTTGGACACATAATCGACAGCTACTAATATGTATTTATTACCTCTAGATTGGGGAAATGGTCCCATAAAATCTAATCCCCAAACATCAAAGACTTCGCATACCTGAATGTTATTTTGAGGCATTTCGTTCCTTGAAGATATGTTTCCCGATCTTTGACATGCATCACATCGTCTTACGTACTCATTAGCATCCTTAAAGAAAATCCAGACTCGTAAACCTTCTTTGCGGTAATATTAGCACTATGATGCCCACCTGTAGGTCCCGAATGACAATGTGCCAGAATTTCAAGGGTTTCGCTTCCAGCCACACATCTTCTCATTATATTATCCGCGCACAGTTTAAATGCATAAGGTTCCTCCCAGAAGTAAGTCTTGACTTGCGAGAAAAATCTCTTTCTTTTTTCAAAGGTCCAATTTGGGGGAACAACCTTTCCAACAATATAATTAACAAAATCCGCATACCATGGTTCATCGTCTTTAAACTTGGATTTTAGCACAATTAAATGCTCGTTGGAAAATTTATCAACAATTTCCTTTTCAGTTAACACCTCCATATGCGGAATTTCAAACCTAGATAAGTGATATGCGGCCAAGTCTTCTGCTTCCTTATGTTTCTCCAATACTTGACAAGGGATAGGGAAATTCCTAGGGTCTTTTTCTTTTGATGGCAGTTCGTTGAGCAAGACAGCTAAGCATTTTTCGTTCACTGTCTCCGTACAAGCTTCTTCAAGTGTCGATTTATTCGTCAGTAAACTTTTCAGATATTTAGCGTATTTTGGTATTTGCAATAGGGCTTCGATAAACGGAATGTTAATATCGAGTTTATTTAGATTCTCCAAAAAAATTCATTGCAGTGTTTCTTCTTTTTCTTTTCTCACTCGGTTTGGGAAAGGGATAGATAACTGTTGTGGTTTTACCAATAGATGGGCAGCTTTTTCCGGAATACTCGAAGATTTATTTTCCACATAACCGACAATAATTCGCTTTCCTCACATCTTGTTCAAAGCTGGGAGGTTCATTCCTTGTTGATTCCCAGTATTCATTAATTTCTTTACTACGGGTGGCTTCAGACGTCATCTTTCCTCCCCTAGTTGTCACTCCTTTGACTTTGTTTTTTTGAATCAAAACATTATTCACAACCTTTGACAATTCGTTTACCTTGATTTTCAGCTTACTTAATAAGTTGCTTTGTGTTTTTAATAAAAGCTCGTTGGTGGTTCTAAATTCTTAATGAATATCTCCATCTCCTCGTGTTCACGTCTACCTTCATCAATGAATTTAGCCAATATTTCTTCCATAGTTAACCTCCTCATAGGGTAATCGAACGGGTAAGGCGGCTCCCTGAAAACGGTACCTGAAAAGAAAGACATAATTAGAAGTAAAACTATTCTAGAAAACTAAACGAGAAAGCTAACTAAAACTGTTGTTGTATCAGACAGTCGATACGTCGTATTCAGTAAACTGGATACGCCGTATCGATGTTTGATGTCGAATACGCTGTATTCACAAAAAATGGATACGCCGTATCGATAAATGACAGCAGACTGTAGAAAAACAAAACTAAATTTATACTTAAAAAATACCAATAAAAATCAGAATTAAACAAATCGCATCGTCCCGGTCCAACGGGCGCCAAAAAAACATTGCTGTTTAGTGTTATATAATAACAATTTTTACTATTAATCTATGGCCGACTAACCCTAAAAATAACACGATTAACGGGCAGAGAACCCTGTCAGATGGAAGTTTTCGATGGTAAGTAGGGAGTCGATCACAGAAAGTGAAGATAACTCTTAATTCAACTTGGATAAATTTATCATATCCTAATTTTTTGATATAAATACCTAATGTATTCTTATTAAACCTAAACTAACGCAAAAGGAGGTTTTCAGCCTAAGAGACTGGCACGAGTTTAGTTCTAATTATCCTAAGATGATGACAAATAACGCACATAAATGATTAACAAAAGATTGGGAAGCAGTCAAATCTGAGGAAAACGTATTAGCCAGTTTGATATAACAATATGCCTTGATTGTCTATTCGTGCAATGAGTGTATTAATTCGTTGGTGGTATATCATTCCAAGGTTAGGTGGATCTTCTCCCTAGACTCGAGGTTTGTCGCTAGTTAATCCTGTCATAATTAACCTAAACCCGCATAAAGCTCACACCGTTGATTATAATCTATCTAGGAAACTATATTGGTGGTTATATTGAATCCTAGCTCATGGAGGCTTTACCAACTTACTGATTAATGGTAATTCATATACTAGTAATTTACGCCCACTTAACTATCTATGGAAACAGGACGTTATGTGTAATCCTAAGTCACCGGCTTAGTCTACCTATCCACTTAACCATAGATTAAAACAGGGCTTTCTATTAGTGATCCTATCATTCTAGCTATATGAATAAGCGTTATATGTTTCTATCCTAGACTCTTAGCCTACGCCCAAGCAACACCGAAGTTGCAGTGCATTAAATATGTAGGACTAGACCTAGTTAAATGATAGGAAAAACACATAATTAAGCACGTAAATGGGTGTGAAGTGATAAACATAATCAACATGCAACGAATAACAACCAATCAATAAAAAGATAAACCAAAATATTATATTATCATAAACATGGCTAATACCTAAAGGTGTTAGCCGATAGTCATTGTAACAATACACGAAATCATAGATGAACGATTAAACATAATGCTAACCGAACGCATATAGTGAAGTGTAGAGATTACAAGAGTTTTTCCATCGATTGAACCGCTTCGTGAAACCTTCTACTCTTTTTTGTTTTCTTGTTGCATATTGTGGCTTCTTGTCTTTTTGCACACCCTTGTGGCGTCTGCTATCAAAACCTAGGACGAATTGTATATTTATAACACAAGGGTATTAACCCTTGTGTGTTTTCCACGTCAAAACCCAAAAATAGGCAACAAAGCCCCTTTTTCTTCTCTCTTTTCTTGCCGCACACACCAAGGCCATAATTGGCTTTCACTTTCTGTTTTTACTCGTTCAAACTAGCCACACAATAAGTCCATTGGGATTTTACCTGTTATACTTGTGTGTAACAAATTCCAAGAAACAATGGGCTTATCTAATTTCTTAAACATGTGATATAAAGGCCCAAAATAAAGTTTGTTGCACGAATTGAATTTCAGCATGTAATATCACGAGTTGACTTCTTATTTTCGATCATATTATTATTCAAAGTTAAATATCTCCTTCTTTTTTCGTGTCCTTTTGAATCACCTAAAACGGAGCTCGGACGAAGAAGTTATGACCAAAACATTGGACATGTTCAAATCTTTCACTCTTCGACATTATACATTGATTCTTGTCACTTTTCGTGTCTTTACACCGTTAGCTCACAAGGTCTCAATTTCAGCTCCATTTTATACATAACCACTAAACTACACCCGCCAATGTACGCGAAGTTAGGGTGCGAATACGCCGTATCTTATTGATGGATACGGCGTATTGGGTAAAACAAGCTTGTTCTTCATTGTTGACCAAAGTATTATATACGGCGTATCGTAGATGTGGATACGATGTATTCTTCAAAGTCATGCAATGGTCTTTAAGTTCGTTAAAGTCTTGGATACGGCGTATGATTTTAGAATGATACGCCGTATAGGTTGTCAGAATCAATAGACTTTCTCGAACTCCTCGTTTATGCTCCAAAATGCGTACCTTTTAGTTAAGTTTCACCAAGTACTCTATAATTACTGCAATTCTCAAATACAAAAGATTAAGTAACAATTCTTTGCAATAATTATAAAAAAATAGGTTAATTACATGGGATAAATGATGCTATAAAAGTGACGTTATTTTATGTCATCAAATATCCCCCCAATTGAATCTTACTTGTCCTCAAGTATCCTTTAGAAGTTTATGCCGCTATGGTGGACAGAACCAAACTGGATGAAGATCTACAAGAGAAAACGGTTAATCCTACACATTACCGTGGTATGATCGGCTCCCTTATGTATCTTAAATCCAGTCGACCTGATATTGTATTTTTAGTATGCATGTGTGCCCGGTATCAGGCATGGCCTACCGAAAGGCACTTACATGTAGTTAAACGGATCTTACGATACATGAGAGGAACCACTAATATGGGCCTTTGGTACTCTAAAGATACCAGTATTGCACCAACAGCTTATGCATATGTTTATTACGCTGGGTCTCAAGACACAAGAAGAAGTACTGCTGGTAGCGCCCAGTTCTTAGGAGACAGACTTGTCAGCTAGTCCTCAAAGAAGCAAAAAAGCACTACTATCTCTAGTACAGAGGCAGAATACATTGCCTTATCTAGATGTTGTGCTTAAATCCTATGGATGAGATCCCCAACTAACAGATTATGGATTTAAATTCAACAAAATCCCTCTGTACTGTGATAACAAGAGTGCTATCGCTCTTTGCTGTAACAACATCCAGCATGCAAGATCGAAGCATATTGATGTCCGGTATCACCTTATCAAAGAACAAGTCGAAAATGGTGTGGTTGAGCTTTACTTTGTCCGGACTGAGTATCAGTTGGCAGACATCTTCACAAAAGATTTGCCAAGGGAAAGATTTGAATTCCTAATCAACAAGCTAGGATGAAAAAGCATGTCCTGAAAAAACTCAAAATGTTACTTTTCTCCACTAAAATTTCCCGTTTTCAGGTCATTTTACGACTTCATTTATTCTTTCTATTTATTGTTAGCTTTTGCGCGGTTACTTTTAATTTATCGTTAAGCTAATCGGGTTGTAAATCTTTAAAAAGGAGCCAATTTAACCTTAAACGGGAATCAAAGACTTAAATGTTTATGTCACAGTAAGTGTTATTAAAGTCTATTAGGATGTAATTTATAAATTTTCGCTTTTTTTTTTATTGGTTTACGTAAAACGTTTACGTTTAACGCAATTACTAAAACTACCACTTTTGCATGCATGGCAAACCATAAACTCACCTACACTTCAACAAATACCAACTAATACCCATAATACTCAAAAATATCATAAACTCTTGTCCAAATTCAGCCCTAACCGAATTTTATGCATATATAATGTAATATTTCTCAAATTTAGGTCATTTTACGACTCTATTATTCTTCACTATTTATATTTAGTACAATACGTTTACTTATAATTTAACTATTAGCTAATATCGGCGTAGGAGTAGGAATTATCATTTAACTAAACGGACACCAAATAAAATTAGGTTTACGCAGCAAGTGTTAGGTTAATTATTAAGAAGGTTAACTTATTACTTTACGATTTTATTTTTTTTATTGGTCACGTAATAGGCTTACGTTTCGCAATAAAATACCTTTAGACACACCTCGGAAATACCTAGACTTACCTAGACTCAAACCAATACCTACTTTTTATCCCTAAACACACAAATTATTAAATTCTTATGTTAGCAAGCCATTATGGCCGAATATGGGTAGATAAAACCCATAAGTCACACATCTCACATACATACACAACTAGAAAATCTTCTTAACCAATACTAAGTACATGTACAGCATAGGATTAATTAAGGCTTGTCCTTAATGTTTCCTAGTAACTTAATACACAATGGATAATAACCATTTGACCATTTTCTTGTTCTTAACATCCGCGGCTAGTAACAACCATACACACACCCTAAACAACTAGCAAATCTCCTAATGTCCTAGTTAAGTACATGTACATATATCTTCCAATTAATGCATTGTACTTAGGAGATATAAACTTAGGATTAAGCCTAATACACATTGTGTAAAGACCACTTTGGATCCTTTCTTGGCTCTTTGATACCCACGGTAACAACAACATACACACAACCTTAAGTTTCTAAATCTTAAGCAAATCTTGTACCAATTATCTTGTAATTAAGAGATGTACTAGGAGGTATTATTGGAAAATGCAGAGAAGAATGCGGAATGCATCAAGGAACCCGTACATCCAATGTCGTCATGCTAATCGTTCCTCTTAAACAACCGTATCATCTATCATTATTTGAAATTGGTGGCCGATCGAACTTTATAATCTACTAGCATTTAGTTCCTTGATTGACATAGCCCCAACTCCATTAGAAATAGATATGACACGAATTAGAATGACGGAAAATATCCAGGATAGAACACTATTATACGGGGTTGCACTTTAAATTTCTTAAACCATCCGTTCAACATAGATCTAATGCCCGTAGAACTGGGTAGTTTTCGATGTTAATAATCGCATGGATTTGGTTAAGAAGTTGTCACGTCGTGATCGAGTGAGATGAGAGAACCTTGTTCAATTCCCTATAGGAATGAAACCTTGATATTTTTCGTGGTAACGAAAGTTTTACAATGCAGAGATCTTAGTTGAACCATTATCTCATGTTCAAAGGCTCAAGAGTACATGGCGAAAGGATGTCAGATCTTTTTGGCACAAATATCCGCCAAGAAGGAGGAGGACAAGTCGGAAGGAAAGCAACTTAAGGACGTACCAATCATTCAAGATTTTTCGGAAGTGTTTCCTGAGGACTTGCTGGGTCTTCCTCCAGCTCGACCAGTAGAATTCCAGATCGACTTGATTCCAGGAGCCGCACCCGTAGCTCTAGTACTGTATCGATTGGCACCGTCCGAAATGAAGGAATGTCCAGAACAACTACAAGAGCTTTCTGATAAAGGCTTCATAAGACCTAGTTCCTCACCTTGGGGAGCCCCGGTCTTGTTCGTCAAAAAGAAGGATGGGTCATTCAGGATGTGCATTGACTACCGGGAGTTAAATAAGCTAACAGTGAAGAATCGTTATCCACTCCCGAGGATCGATGATTTATTCGATCACTCCAGAATCCTACATTTAATTCAAAAGATAAGATTTGAGATCTGGGTTAATACACCAGCTAGAGTACGCGAAACAAACATTCCAAAGATGACATTCCAACTAGGTATGGTCATATACAAGTTTTCATGTTATGCCATTCTGGCTCGCCAAACGAACCAGCGGTATTCATAGGACCCATAACCGAGTGTGCAACCCAATTAGATAATTTGTAATGACGTCTTCATTGATGATATACTTATTTATTTGAAGGACAAGAAGGAGCACGAAGAACATCTTAAGGCAATTTTAGAATTGCTTAAGAAGGAGAAGTTGTATGCTAAGTTTTCAAAGTGTGAATTTTGGATTCCGAAGGTACAATTTCTCGGTCATGTCATTGATAGCAGAGGTATTCATGTGGATCCAGCCAAGATAGAATCTATCAAAGATTGGGCATCTCCTAAGACACCGACGGAGATCCGCCAATTTTTAGGTCTTGCTGGTTACTATCGAAGGTTTATTGAGGGATTTTCGAAGATTGCTAAATCAATGACGAAGCTTACTCAGAAAGGAATCAAATTTGATTGGGGAGAAAAGGAAGAAAACGCTTTTCAGTTAATAAAGCAGAAGTTGTGCAGTGCGCCAATTCTGGCTTTACCTGAAGGAAGCGAAGACTTTGTGGTCTATTGTGATGCTTCACACAAGGGTTTAGGTGCTGTATTGATGCAGAGAGAGAAGGTGATTGCCTATGCTTCTCGACAACTAAAAATTCATGAGAAGAACTACACCACTCATGATTTAGAACTTGGATCGGTGGTGTTTGCTCTAAAGATATGGAGACATTATCTATATGGAACCAAATGCACCGTGTTCACCGACCATAAAAGTCTACAACACATTCTTGACCAAAAGGAGCTTAACATGAGGCAACGCCGTTGGCTAGAATTGCTAAGTGATTACGATTGTGACCATTGTTATCACCCGGGGCAGGGAAAACGTAGTGGCGATGGCTTGAGCGTAAGGAATGGATTAAGCCCATTGCGGTTCGAAGCCTTAGTATATGACAATGGCTTGGCTACTTCCTAAACAAATACTAAAAGCTCAGATCAAGCCCTGAAACCAGAGAACCTTGAGAAAGAAGATGTAGGTGGTATGATCAGAAAGGATATACCCAAGGAAAAGTTGGAACCACGCGCCGATGGAACCTTATGTTTAAATGGCAGAAGTTGGTTACCTTGCTACGGTGACTTAAGATCCGTGGTTATGCACGAATCCCATAAGTCAAAGTACTCTATCCATCCCGGTTCTGAAAAGATGTACCAAGACATGAAAAAGCTATATTGGTGGCCCAATATGAAAGCCGACATCGCCACATATGTTAGCAAGTGCTTGACATGTGCAAAGGTCAAGGCCGAACATCAAAGGCCATCTAAATGTTAGTACAACCAGCAATACCCAGTGGAAGGTGGGAAAAATATCATGATGGATTTTATCACCAAGCTTCCTAAGTCGTCATAAGGTTTTTGACACCATCTGGGTGAGTATGTGGATCGCCTTACAAAACAGCTCACTATTTGCCAATAAGAGAGAATGAACTATTGGACAAAGTTTGGCGAGGTGTTTGTAAACCTGAATAGGATAGTAGCTCAAGACATGGAATACCTGTTTCAATCATCTTGATCGTGATGCAGGTTCACATGAAACTTTGGAGACATATTCAGAAGAAGCTTTAGGATACAGATCTGAGTATGAGCACGCGTTCATCCATAAACCGACCGATCTGAGTCAGAGACTATTCAAACTCTCGAGACATGCTACGTGCTTTCGTGATCGATTTTGAAGGGCTGGGATAGCAATATACCATTAATTCGAATTTTTGTATAATAACCGATATCACCTAGCATAAAGGCCCGCAAACCTCATGAGGCACTTTTATTGGCCGAAAATGTCGATCACCTGTTGCTAGGGCCGAAGTTGGAGAAGCACTCACTAGTTCCGGAAAATGATGATCCAGGAAACAACGGAAAAGGAAAATATTTTTTACTTTTTATATTTTTTTATTTTTTTGGATTTTTGGATTTATGACAAAAATTTAACTTTCGAGGACGAAAGGATCTTCAAACCAAATCGACAAACACAAAACGAAGGAATCGCTTACACAAGTCCCCGGCAGCGGCGCCAAAAACTGATTGAGCAATTTTTATACACGTAAAATATAATATAAAATAATATAATCCCGAGAGTAATTAAGAAAGTTACCAAGTTACCCTTGATAAAATTCACTCTCAAAAATATATATAATATAATATAAAATACGTATAATAAACCGGGCAAGTATGATCACCCGGGTCGTTTTCCCCAATGACTCGTGCAATGGAAACCTCGTTTAAGTTTGGATCCTGATTTGAATAAGAGAAGAGATATTTTTGATTTAATTATACTACTAAAATTAAAGGCACAATTAAACAACTAAATAACAAATTAAACTAATTATGAAAGAAAATAAAATGCGACATTTAAGAAAACAAATACAATTTAAATCTTAAGAATTTAAACTAGATTCCTAAACCTAACTTAATGCTAAAGAAAATTTTAGGAAAAAGAAAAATATTTTTTTAAGGCTTTTCGGATTTTTTTATGAATTAAATACTATTTAATCTAAATTAAATTCTAAAATCGGCGAAATTCAAAGTGATCAAAACCTAAGAAAAATACGTTTTTTAAAAAACTAAATAATTCTAAATTACTTAAAAAGATGAGAGGACAACATTACTAATTATTTCTATATTTTTTTTTTTTCTGTTTTATTTGATTTTTGTAAAATGAAATATGATAAACTAAATTCGAAAATTAATATTTCTTAAAATAAAGAAACTAAACTAAAAATTATATAAAATTATTTTTTATAAAAAGAAATAATGCAGAAAATTAATTTTATTAAAAGCCCTAATTTTTAATGAGTAATTATTAACTAATTTAACTAATTAAACTAAAAAACCTAATTTTATTATTTAATTAAACTATTTTTTATTAACCTAACCAATTTAACCAAAACACATGGGTTGAAAGTGACACAAATCAAAGTTGAGGGTAGGCGGCCTAATATTAAAGTTTTATAAAAAACACAAAGTTTGATCTGTTGACAGAAATAGTCCCTGGACTTGGGACTAATCTAGACTAACAATTAAAATAACGAAGGACTTAACGATGAAAATTAAAAGGACTAACTGTGTAAGTAACAAGGACTAACTATGAAAATTTCTAACTAACAGAAACTTTAAAGAAGGACAGAATTGACCACCCTTTATTGAAACCTCCCTAACTTCTAACCTCAACCATCTTTTTTATATAAATCAGCTTATTATCCTAACTTTTTAAGAAACTATTTATATAAAACTTAACTTCTAACTTATTTAAAATAAGCTGTATGGGCTTATGAAGCTTATAAGCTCTACCAACTTAGTAATCTACCTCTCAACTAAATCAACAAAGCAACTAAAAGGCATATGACAGATTTTTACTACTCAATAAAATGTGCTTATTCAAACTATTTAGCAAATCAAAACAGCTTATTTAACACTATTGGCAACAGATTACTAGTTTCAAATAATCAAACACTTATCAAAGAAAACAAAAAATGACAAATGAAAACCTAAAATAAGGTGAACCTATGCTTTCCTAGCATGAACAGGAAAGCTTAACCAGCGTATTAATGAGCTTAATTGGGCTTATTCACAATAAGCTCAAAGACAAAAACAACATTAATCCTAATCTAACCTATATTCCGACCCCACCTTCAGCTCTAAAACCCTTGATACCATAGCAGACATCCAATTCCAATATGTATCACCCTGATCTAATCTGATCACAATAACAAAAACGTCAAACACAAATATAGTTTTTTACGCAGAATTAATAAATGAGATACACTAAAGTAATAAGAAATAATACGTTTTATTAAATCTGAAATAAAGGTTCTTACAATACGAAATAAAATAACATGAAATCGAAAATTACATAAAAAATAAACTACTACAAAATAAACTCAAAAAATTTCACACAGACCCTAATAAGCTGAATGAGGGGCTAGTTTTAATACCCAAACTTGAGCCACCTCCTCTCTAGATCCTTCTATCTTATCTTCCAGCCCTTCAAATCATATCTCTCTTCCAGATCTTGTATCTCAATCTTTCAATTGAGGCTGTGTCACCAGGATCATTGACGAGACATAATGGAGTGTTAGTATGAGAGTGTAAACACTCACACACCCAGTCACATCACCCATCATTACTTCTTATTTTGCCAGGGTGGATTTGGGGTTTGGGTTATGATTGATTAGTGATGGATGGGTGTTAAATAGACAGGGGTGTGAGGTGATCATTAACCCTATGGTTAATTTGGGTGTGGGTGAGTTGGTTTAGAAACAGGTTCATGGATGTTCTATGAGTGGTTCGAGTGTGTGTGTGAGTTTTAATCCATTTGGGGGAAAAATGAGGAGAATATAACTGTAAATGGGGTTATCAGTTTAAACCGGGTAGGTCGGGTTAGGGTTCGGGTTAAGATTGGGTAATTGGGTTGGGGGTAATGATATGATTGGCTGAAAGGGGGTAAATGGTAGTTTTGACCCGACTTTGCCCCGCACCTTTGGCATCAATAGGAAATTAACACAATTCGATGATCGGAAGTCCTTGTTTGGTTAAGAAACCGTTTTTTCAGGATATAAATAACTTTGGGTAAATTCATATTCAGCCCTTTGTGTTTATAAAACAATGGAGTTTAGGCTTGGTTTGACTGTGGAAGTCTGAGGCATTAACTCTCTGGCTTCGCTTGGATTTCTTTTCTTTAGCTTCATGTACACTCATCCGATCTCGTAGTCCGTTTTTGACTGTTTTCTTGCGATCTTTGACATATCCATACCTGCACACATAAAACTCAGATACAAGCACATTTTTGCCATTTTTGATCCATTTTGGGATGAATTGGGCCTTTTTAAGCATAAATTGATATGTATAGTTTAACAACTATCATACATGAAAGTCTTTGTCAAAACATATGTCTTCCAATCCATAATAGGAAACTTTATAGATATAGATTCAATCTCTATAGGAGCCTCTTCTCTTGGTACTATATCTAAAAATCCTTTGAGTTCATCTTTCTCAGCATCTTCTTCTAGCTTTTGTCTCTTCCTTGTGGTTTTTCTAGGAATGGACTTCTTTCTCTTTGCTCCAGGTTCTTTAACAGCCTCTTTCAACTCTATCTTTCACTCTCTTATCTTCTCTGTGTATCAATCTCTTCCTCCATAACCTTTTTCTCCAGGAACATTTCTTTTGTAGGAGACTGTTGCTTTTACTTTCAAGTTCTGCAAATCACATAGCTCAATATATTTGATTAAAATCCCATATCCTTTTTCAACATTGCCTAATTTCATTGTTAGAACATTCCCTTAAAGTCCCTGATCTTGTAGTTCCCTTGATTCTTCAATACTTGACATATTTCTGTCTGCTTGGCAACTGTCCTTTCTGGCTTCATTTTTTGAGTATGATATCTGATGACTGAAGGGTCAGTCCAATCTATCTTCTTAGCAGTCTTGGATTCATTCATAACTCTTTTTTCTCTCTCCTCTTATCCCACTGTCTGCAATCTCTGCATTCTCATGCAATCGAGCTCTTTGTATACCTCATATCATTTGCTCTTTACAAGTCTGATTGCTTCAGCATAACTCATACCTTTCTTCTCAACTCCTTTTTTGGATTACTCTTGTGCTTCTTCTCCCTTTCCTGGGGGGGGGGGGGTTTTCTATCAATTTATGCCTTTCCCCCTTATCTTGTCATTGATCTTTTCTCTGCAATCCCATCTTGTATAGGTAACAGTTCCTCTAGCCTTTTGCTTTTTGAGCTCTTTCCTCTTCATCAACTTGTTCTTGTAATCTGATAGCTTCTTCTAAACCCAGTCTCTCTTGTTCCAATAGCTTCTTGGACTTTTTCTCAGGCTCTGGTTCAGTCATGATTGCTTTTCCTTTATATTTTCTTGTCTCTTTACCAGCAGTACTAAGTGATTCACTAGCAGTATTATCATTTATAGGAGCAGTACTAATTTCAATGCCAGCAGTACTATCTTCTGGTTGTCTTTCTTCAGCAGTATCATGAACAACATCATCATCAACTTCATCATCTTGATGAAAGTAGGTGTTAGGGTCTTCATCTATCCTCCCCTGTTTGGAAGAATCATCTTCTTCATCCTCTGAAAGCACAACCCTTGCTCTCTTCCTTGCTTTCCCAGTCTTGACTTTAGACTCCAACTTCTTAATCCTGAGAATAAGCTTAGTGAATGCAGCACTATAAGTTTGCTTTGTCCTCTTCAAATCATCCTCCAAGACTCCAATCCTTTCAGACAATTTTGTAACCAAATTCATCAATTCTATTAGTTTCAGGCTACCCTCATCACTTCCATGTGAGTGAACAGCATGGAGAGGTGATTCATTGGGTGTTGGAACATGGTACTCTGCATCAGGTGAAGGTTGAGGTTCAAAGGTAGGTTCAGTGGAAGGTTCAGATGATAGTGAAGGTGATGATGTGATCCTTGATGGTGAAGATGAAGGTGTAGGTGAAGTAAGCATAGTAGGAAATAACCCAATTTCTACCCCTGTATATCCTTTGGTAAGCCTCCTCATGTTGCTAAAAACCTTGTTATTTAGAGAGGGTACAGGATATGTGCTGGAATGTGTCTTAAGCTGTTTCTTCTGCATATCTAGGCAAATTTGAATAAACCTAGGATACATTAAAAACTTATGGGGGCTTCCTATGTTTGTGACCATATGTTCAAAAATCAGCCTAGAGAAGTTGTATTTCCTATTTGTTGCTAAGCAGATAAGAGCAGTAGCTATGTTACTACTAAATTGCTCCCAAGCAGTCTTCTTAGGGCTAAGACAATGAAGTAGAGTATGTATAAGAAACCTCCATTGAGGTGAGAAAACACCCTTCTGAAAAGTTAACTTATCTGAATCTGTTTGATACCCCATGAGTGCAAGCTGCTCAAAAATCTCTGAGTTGGGAATAGAAGTGATACCATCATGATCTTCCAACTTGAGATGTCTTCTTAAGGAGGCTTCAGTGATAGTCTTGGATTGGCCATCAATGATAGCAGTGATTGTTACCTCCCCATCAGTGTCAGTAGAAGCTTCAGCAGTTCTCCAAAATTGTTTGATGAATGAGATATAGATTTCTGGCTTCTTCGTGAGAGCATAGCTGATATGACTTTGACTTAGGAAGTCAATAACTTGATGAAATCCCTCACTCCCTGTAGACTTTTCCAAGAACGCTGCCATATTGTGCTTATCACAAAATTCCAAACTAGCCATGAGTAAAAAGATGATTAAGTATGTGGGATATGATCGTTTAGGAAAGTATGAAGGCTGGAGAAAGTTAATTGAGATTATATAGAGAAAACGTAGAGATATGGTTTGACCGACTTAAAGAAATTTGAGTTTATCGTGAGTAAATCAAGCGAATATATAGAAAGATCACGAAAGTCCAATTAGTCAAACCCTATATCATAGGTATTTGGCGGAAATATCTCAACGGCTCTAATTATTAATGTAAAATTCTGTTAGGGCTCAAACAGTACTAACGGTCATCCAGCAGTACCAAATTTGGTCTAGCAGTACTAAAATAAGCCTAGCAGTATTAACTTCTCCACCAAAAGCAGTACAAACTCCAAAGTTTTGTATTATTCAAAAATAGCTTCACACAATCTCTCTTTCTGTTTTTAAGCTCACATTTTATCTCTTAATTCTTTTAACTCACTTTGCACTCTGTTTGTTTTTCACACATCTCTCTATTTGTTTTTAAGCTCACCAATTCTCTCTATTCTTTTGGCTTACAAATTCACACAAAGTATAGTTTTTGGCAAACTACTAGCCATTAACGGATTTGAGTAGTCTTTACCAATAGCCGTTTACTTTGGACTAGCCAATGCTTCATTGTAAAAACATGGTGCATTAATGGCTATATAGTTTTGAGTAAACTATCAACTATCAACGGATTTGAGAAGTCTTTACCAGTAGCCGTTTGCTCTGGACTAGTCAAT
>BQNB010062777.1:0-29907 GCA_026074375.1 Tanacetum coccineum
CATGGGACGAGATGGACGTAAATGTTATTGCGAATCTTCATCTCGCATTAGCAAATGAAGTTTTGTCATGCATATATTATAAGAAAACTGCAAATCTCATTTAAGATCATCTTGCATGATTGTATGAGGCAAGATGGCGAACATATTTTACTTAAAAGGAAGCTTTATACTTTCCGCATGACAAGATTAACTCTATTCACATATCAATATACTAATTTGAATAACCTATATTCTTAGCTAATTTCTTGTAAAATAGAGCCAAAAGAACGTACTAAAATACTACTTCAAAGTTTACATGATTCGTATGGCAACTTATAATCAACTTAACAAGTAATGTCCTTATGGATGATCCAATCTTCAATGATGTTGCAACCGATGTTGTAGAAGAAGAAAATAGGCGCAACAAGGAGGTGAAAAAACAAGTTCAAGACATGTATTGGCTTTCGTGGTGACGATCGGGAGGTCAACCAGACGTGTTCTAATGGGAGTCGAAGAAAAAAGATATACAAATGCTACAACTATGGCAAAAAAGGTCACTCGAGGGAATATTCTATATTGTTAAGTAGAAATTGCAAATCTATGAAGAAAGTGATTTGTAGATGTATGGTTGTTAAATAAATCAGCTACTTTTCATATGGACACAACATGAGAATGACTGTAGAGGCGAATATGTATAAAATTGCAATGATCATGAATCAAAGATCATTAAGACTGATTAGGCTAAAGATGCATGATGGTACAATTTGCACTATCCAAGATTGCGACGCATGTGGGCTTGTACTCATCAAAGGAGAAAAGGTAGGTACGAACTTATCCGAGATATGCGACACATGGAGGGCTCGGCAAACAATTTATTGTCATTTGCAAAATTGGATGATGTTGGGTTTAAGGTGGAAATTCAAACAATATCATGAAAATCATAAAAGATGCGTTTGTACTTACGAAATAGTAAAGGTAGATGGAAACTTATACCAACCGAAAGGTGAGATAATGGAGGAGGCAGATTTGTTGCCGCAAATAGTCAAGGCCATAGAGTTGCAGTAACATGACATTATATGTTGGTTGTTGTGAGCCAAAAACAAGGTGAAGATAATCAATGCCTAGCTAATTACTAATTAAGGTTACCGGATATCACTTGAAGTCATGTAATTATTTTACAAAGAAGATTATTCGACCCTATGCCTGGATTACACGAATACCTCCCTGGATAAAACCAAGTGCTTGTTCTTGTTTTAGGCACAGATCAAGAACCCTTCACTTCTAAGTGTTTATGTTTTCTGTGTGTTTCTCATACAGTTGTGATCTCCTATTTATAGGAGAAATACTCAAAACCTAGTCAATAGAATTAAGAGAGATTATAGGAGATTTAATCTCTTCCATAATTAGCCTTCATAATTGTAGGAATTATTGGTTGCTTGACGAATTT
Source organism: Tanacetum coccineum (assembly GCA_026074375.1). Classification (NCBI taxonomy): domain Eukaryota; kingdom Viridiplantae; phylum Streptophyta; class Magnoliopsida; order Asterales; family Asteraceae; genus Tanacetum; species Tanacetum coccineum. The sequence goes on from BQNB010062777.1 coordinate 1,427, forward strand.
AAGCACGGTCATTAAACGTGATTATAACTTGCCATTTTAATAGGTCAAAGTTGTTACAAGTCAATTGAATTCATTTCAACGAGTTATTCCTTCAATGTTATGAACTTTATCATCTAGCCCACTGAGGAGCATACCCGCTGAAGGTTAAACTGAAATGACCCATTGATGAGTTAACCCGTTGAGGATACATCCTCTGATGGATTACTCCTTGATGGTATCCTTCAGCTTACTACTCAGGGAGTACAAAGTTGAAGCCATCAGACTGATGAATACCATTCAGTCTAGAGTTGCACTTACTGAAGAGTGAACTCATTAAACTTCATCAGCGACTTGAATTCCCTTATACCACTATCAGAGTCAGGGTGTTCAGTGGCCTATAGGAGTACACTCCATACCTCCAGTCTCATTACCCGGTATGAACTGATCCCATAATTGGACTAAATTTCCAACAATCCTACCCACTTTAGTATAATTCATTTGCATGAAAATTAAACATTAAACAAAACAAGTGCATAAACGAAAATATCATGAGGATTGAATTTCCATCTTAGTACATTACACATTTAAATATTCGAGAATCAGGGTGTTTTAAGAATTGAACCCTTCAACCCATTTGAATACCTGAAGATAAAATACACATAAGTTTTCAAACACGTAAAAACTCCTAACACTATACAAGCCATGTGTCTATATCTAATTTATAAATGTTATAAGAGCCAAAGTTCATGCTCCCTGAAGCGATAAAACCTCAACATTTACATAGGTGATTCCTCTTTATTCATGCTCCTGCTAAGCACTTTTTCAAAGATATTAACCATTAAGAAGTAAATTCTTCATCCTCCTTTTCAGCAGGTTTCAAGCACACCCTTGGGATGATATGTAAAACATGTGCTTCAGTTCGCTGAACGTTCAGCTTTCCACATTGAATACAGCTACCAAATTTCCTTAGTAGGGAGTTGGGTATCTTAGAATTCAGCGACTAGGTTGGACTTTAAACACATCCCTTCAGCAGACATTATAACCAGGTGCTACTTGGTAGGTACCATTAAACAACATCTCATCAGTAGACTTTGGGACAAAGTCTCTAGCCAGTCCCTACGTCAAGTGATCATCTAAGTTTTGTTGAGGACGTTCATAAACACTAAAGATAACCACCCCATTCGGGTAAGTCATGAATCATGTTATGCCTGACACCTAAGTGTCTCGACGTCCTGCATTGGACATTTGTCTATAAGCCTTTGTCAAAGTAGCAGCACTATCGACAACATGAATAATAATAGTGTATAGTTCGGACCACAATGGAATCTCAAGGATCAGGTTTCTCAACTATTCAGCTTCCTTACTAACAGCTGCTAAAGCCATAAATTTAGATTCCATTGTTGAGCCGGTAATGCAAGTTTGCTTCTTGGAAGCCCAAGAAATCACACCTCCACCAAACAGGAATACCCAGCCACTGGTAGACGAATTCTCTTCAGTATTGCTAATCTAACTTGCATCAGTGTATCCTTCTAAGACCGAAGGATAACAAATATATGTCAAACTATAGTCGGTGGTTATCTTTAAGTACTTCAATACCCTCTTAATTGCTTTCCAGTGCTGAGTACTAGGATTACTAGTATACCTGCTCAGTTTACCCACTGCAAAAGCAATATCAGGCCTTGTACAAGTCATGGCATACGTCAGGCATCCAATCACTCTAGAATACTCAAGTTGAGATACAACCTTGACCATTATTAGGCATTGATAACATCAAATAACGTCTATTTTATAGCATCCTTTATCCCATCTAAATTGCTTATTTTACATTAATTATGCATGAATTGGTACTTAATCGTTTATATTTGTTATTTCCAGTGAATATGGAGCAATTGGTAAAGTTTAACTAAAAGGCACGCATTTTAGAGCTTAAACGAAGAAACCATGAAGACTACTATTCTAACATCTAATACACCATATCGAGCAAGAAGATATGACGTATGTGTGTCTTGACTTCACAAGCAACCACGAAGATATGAAGACCAATACGTCGTATCCAGAAGACCATATACGCTATATCGAAGATCAAGTATTGGAATATTCTAGAATATTATAATCGTGGTACCCACTCCAAGAGACTCTAATATGCCGTATTGAACTCCTTTAATACGGCGTATCAACCAAGTTCCAAGCCTTATAAATACCAAACCCTAAATACAAATTTAACGTTTGGTTTATGTTTATCTCGATTGCATCTTATTCGTTGTGTGTTGTTTTATGTTTATCAATTTATACTCGTTTACGTGCTTAAGTATGCGACCTATCATTCAACTGGATCTAGAAATACAAATTATGCGTTGGCTAGATGCCGGGATAGCTCTCCATATCTATAATTTATATATCTAGAGTAATAGGATCACAAATATTGACATGTCTTTGCATTTGGTTTAGTGAAAAAGTTAGACTAGCAGGTGACGTAGGATCAACAAATAACGTTCTGATTCCTTGGGTAAAGATCTGGACAGTGGACTACTAGTATATAAAGAGCCGTTAAGCAATAAGTTAGTAAAGTCTCAATGAGCTAGGATTCAATAAGATCACCATTATTGTCTTTTATGATAGATTATAATCAACCATGATTGCTTTATGTGGATGTGGTTAATTGTGACAAAATTACCATGTCTAGGTTTTAGGAAGAAGTACCGCCTAAATGTAGGAATGATATATCGACATCGAGATAGGACAATCATTGCACTTATAAAATTAAACCTGCATTTTACTAGATTAAATATGGTTAATACGTTTCCTTACAATAGGCTTGACCGATTTTCTATCTTCTAAATATCAGCTTGTGTGTGTTAATCGCCCAATCCCAGTCTAGGTAAACCAAAAACTTGTGCCAGTCTATCTGACTGACCCCCCCCCCCCCCTTTGTGTTAGTTTTAGGTTTAACTTAGGTATAACATATAATAAATTAGGACTAACTTAGATAACGTAAAATACGGAGACTCTCAGATTAACACATCGCTCTTAGTGATCGACACCCTAACTTACCAACTAACCCTACTTGATCGGGTACTAAACTGCCCATAAGTGTTATTCTTTATAAAGTCGGTAAAATATAAATAGTAAAACTTGATAATAAATATTACCTACGCACAACGACACATCAAGTTTTTGGCGCCGCTACCGGGGAGTGAGTTTGTTTAATTCTTATTTTTATTAGTATTTTAGTTTAGACCTAACATAACCTAGATTAGTGTAAATTTTTTATTTTTAAGTCTTTGTTTTGGTGTCAGGATCATCCATTATAGTTCGTTTGTTTTTGTGTGTTTGATTTTTCTGCATTGTATAATTTTGAATATTTGTGTGTTTTTCTACATTGTTTTTCTTTTTTGTAACTGTACTGGTCGATCAACCGATATGGCGTATTCACCTAGTTGAATACGGCGTATCTCCCTTTCGTAACCAATGTTCGCCTAGTGATGAATGTGAGGATTTTGGCGTGCAAACCACATAGGAGCCTATGCTAATTCTAACTATAACCATTATCTTGATGTTTTTATGATATTTAATGATCATGCAGGAATAAATAATCATTGTGAAACTCAAAAGGATGAAGGATGGTTTGATGAAGACGAGCTTATGGGAGACGACGATGATGGCATCGGTGATTTAGAAGACTACTTGATTTGAAAAGACCCTCCTTACTACGTTAACGAAGAAGAAGAAAAATCCAAGGAGAGAAGATTCAAGCTACTTGGAATTCTTTACGTGAAACCACCAACATGCAAATCAGAGAAGTTCGAGGTAGTTAAATATTCTTTCGGACTAGCAGAGGAATATGTCGCGATCAAGGAATACAAATATGACATTTGGGTCCGAATCGAAGAATACGTTTCTCAAGTCTACCAAGATATTTTCGAAAGAAGAACGAAGGATGGTATGTGACACGTACCAAGTAGAAGCTGAAAACAAGTCTAACTTAAAAACTTTTCTATAAACAAAAGTGCTTGCTGGGAGAGAACCCGGAATGTAATTTTTAATATTGTTATCGAGTCTGTCTTCCCAGGTTGTCGATACGGCGTATCCAAACTCAATGGATACGACGTATTGACTTTCTGGACGTTATCCATTTATATTTATGCACTTTAAAACATCATTGTCAGACTTGTTGATACGACGTATTCATTAAGAAGATACGACATATTCGACCTTTGACCTGCACTTAGGATTTTTAATACAGGTCTCAATACGTTGTATCCTGAAATATGGATACGGTGTATCAACTTCCTGTGCAGTTTTAGTTTTTATTTTGTTTCCTAACGACGATTATCCGAAGATAGAATTTCACTTGTTTACTTATGATTTTTATAGGAACCTTCTGGACGATTGAATGAATTTGGTGGAATGCTTATTTTCTATAATTCTATGTGTGTTGTAGTCATGCTGGTGTTCAGACGCATTTACAACATACATTCTTGCTTATATACTCAACATGGAGGATCATACCAAGCAAATCTTAGGGGAGTTTTCTGTTCTAATTCTTTAATTTCTTGTTTTTAATGTTATATCTATATAAAGAGGACATTGTATATTTTAAGTGGGGGGATGAGAATTAGAGCACTTACTTATCCGTAATTTTACAAATGATATGCCTAATTTATATCAAATCTAAAAATTCTTAGCATATTTTTTGTGAAATTATTAGTTACATGACCCGCACACATAACTCTAATTTCTAATTGTGAGGATTTAGGCTTCTCTGTTTCCTAATTTTTACCCCAAATTCCATAAAATATGAGTGTGCCGGTGACTGTAGTAAACTTTAGAACTTGTTTAGTATATCTACTCAAGACAACAATAATAAGCACTATTTTTAATAGATGGAGTGACGTTTCTAAACTGGTAAATTTCTAAGATTACACCAAAAAACCTATACATATTCTGATATTAACTAACTACACTGGTTAGTTAACCCCCGTATAAACTCTTTGTTAATTCTCATTTTTAGAGTAAGTGATGTGCTGTCGTGTAGGGTCAATTTATTGATTACCAAGTTTTAAATTTATATTTAGCCGAATTATCCTAAAACAACACTTTAACAGGCAGTGTACCCGATTGGGTGGAGTTTCGGGGTAAATAGGGTGTCAAACACTAAGAGCAAGGTTGTTAACCATATAATATAACAGTATTTTAATTATTTCTATTTAAGTTAATTCTAATTACTTGTTAAACCTATGCTATATACGCTTCTAACGGATATGGGGGGTTTTCAGGCAAACTAACGGATATGGGTGGTTTTCAACTGAGAGACGTAGCACCATAATTATGGTTACAATAATTAATACAAAACACAATACACATAGCTCGAAAACAATCAGAATCAAAAAGACGACGGTGTAAGCCCAAATAAAATAAAACTGTATTAAGGCCATAATTTTTTATTAACATCCAAATAATGCTGGTTTGTTTAATTATGTGCAATGATTTCTTATCTCGAAGCTGCATTTCATTCTTAAGGACTACTGCGGACATCAACAAAAGACCTAGACAAGTATTGAATCCTGTCCACAATTTAAATTCATCTGCATAAAGCTTCCTATTAAGTTTATTAAAATCTATCTAGGGATTAAAGAAATGGTGATCTTGAAAAACCCTAGCCCTCTCGGAACCATACCCATTATTTGTTTTGACGGTAATATAATATACTCCTGGTATTTACAATTCACATATTAATCATTATAATTCAAGAACAAATTTTTTGAAACATTACGGTACATCTACCGGTCCAACAATCTCCTAATTTAAAGACAAAGACAGAACGTTTCCTTGCGCAACCTATGTGGACCCCGTAATATAACAAACGATATGGAGAGCTATCCCATTATCAAGCTCGCATTCGAGTTAGGCCGTAACAAAGACCTAGTTGAAGTTATATGTCGCATAAATAAACACGTATCCCCAGTATCATGATGTAAAGCTAAATACAACCCACAACGATACAGATTAGAAAAACGATTTAGTAAAACGAAACACAAATATATACAAATCTTCAATTAAAGATAAGGCTAATATAGCTAAAGGTTCATTAGCCCTAACCATTGCGCTAATTATACAAGCGTGTGCTCAAATAACCCACTAAACTAAACTGTTTTACCAAATGGATACCCAAAAAATTAAATGATTACAAGAGTAAGGAAATTACACTATGTCTTCTATGGAATCGTGATCAATGCTTGACCTTTATTGCTCTTCTTCTCTTCAGAAAATCGTCTTTTATGTGTATGCTATGAAGAATATGATTTTGCACCATGAAAACTTGTTTTTGAGTCTTCTATTTATAACCTCTGAAAAATCCTGGATACGCGGCCAATACGGCGTATTCGGGTGTATCCCTTGGAGTGCGCGCAAAGTTTACAATCAATACAATATACATTCCCAAAATAATAATATCTTCGTATCTCTGAATAGTTATCTTCATGGATACAGCGTATGGCAGAAGGTGGATACACCGTATTGGGAATTATGAATACGCGTTTTCTTGTGAAGAATTGGCGCTCATACGCAGTATCTCTTTTCCTAGATACGACGTATTGGTCAGAAATGAGTAACAAATGTCTTTGTTTTAGCTCCAAAATATGTGCCTTTTAGCATGTCTTCACAAATCACTCCTCAATTACTGCAAATAACACTTTTAAGCAATTAAGTACACATTCTTGCAATAATTATATAAAAATGGGTAACTTATTCAGGATAAATGATGGTATAAATGTGACATTATTTGATGTCATCAAATATCCCCCCACTTGAATCCTACTTGTCCTTAAGTAGACTCTAGATTATATTGAAAATGTATCCTAACCGAAGTCAAGGATTTTTCCGTTTAAGCACTTCTTTTGATTTAATCACTTGTACAAGACCAAGCACCTCACAAAATATGGAAATGAAATCACTCAGATCACTCAACTAATCTAGGGTGTAACATTTAAGTGGTACGCTCAATTTCTCGGTCGTGATTAGCTTCGTATCATAAGCTTGGCAAGGATACACATCTCCACCACTAGAGCTAAGGAGAAACAAGTCAAAAGGTAAATTGGGTTTTATTAAAGGCTAAGGGTTAATCATTCTAACAATCTTTCACCGATAGTACCACCCCAACACATCTTCATTCGAGTTTAACCAAGGGTTTTATTAAAGGCTAAGGGTTAATCATTCTAACACCAAGTAACGTCTATTTTATAGCATCATTTATCCTATATAAATTGCTCATTTTACATGAATTATGCATGAATTGGTACTTAATCATTTATATTTGTTATTTACAGTGAATATGGAGCAATTGGTGAAGTTTAACTAAAAGGCACGCATTTTAGAGCTTAAACGAAGAAATCATAAAGACTACTGTTCTGACATCCAATACGCCATATCCAGCAAGAAGATACGGTGTATCTGTGCCTTGACTTCACAAGCAACCATGAAGATATGAAAACTAATACGCCGTATCCAGAAGACCCTATACGCTGTATCGAAGATTAAGTATTGGATTATTCTAGAATATTATAATCATGGTCCCCATTCTAAGAAACTCTAATATTCGGTATTAAACTCCTTTAATACGGCATATCGACCAAATTTCAGGCCTTATAAATACCGAACCCTAATTACGAACTTTAGTGCGCAAAACTTATACCAAAGACTAAGAAGAAGGCATTAACCACCAGGTTCGAATTTTAGAAGAAAAGATAAGCCAAGAAGGTCTCGCAACATAATTCATTCCATAGAAAACCCTTGTAATTTCTATACTCTAAATACGCGTTCGGTTTTTGGTATTGTTCTTAACAGTTTAGTTTACCTTAATCGTTCATCAATGACATTTGTATAGTTACAATGGCTATTGGCTAATACCTTTAGGTACTAGCCATGTTTATGATAATTTAACGTTTGGTTTATGTTTATCTCGATTGCATCTTATTCATTATGTGTTGTTTTATGTTTATCAATTTATAATCATTTACATGCTTAAGTATGTGACCTATCATTCAATTGGATCTAGAAAATAGAGAGTTAAAAAGCTCTCCATATCTAATATTTATATATCTAGAGTAATAGGATCACAAATATTGACCTGTCTTTGCCTTTGGTTTAGTGAACAAGTTGGACTAGCGGGTGACCTAGGATCAAAAAAATAACATTTTGATTCCTTGGGTAAAGATCTGGATAGTGGACTACTAGTATATAAAGAGCCGTTAAGCAGTAAGCTAGTAAAGTCTCGATGAGCTAGGATTCAATAAGATCACCATTATTTTCTTCTAAGATATATTATAATCAACCATGAGTGCTTTATGCGGATGTGGTTAATTGTGATAGAATTGCCATGTCTAGGTTTTAGGAAAGAAGCACTGCCTAAATCTAGGAATGATATATCGACATCGAGATAGGACAATCATTGCACTTATAAACTAAAACCTGCATTTTATTAGATTAAATATGGTTAATACGTTTCCTTACAATAGGCTTGACCGCTTCTCTATCTTCTAAATATCAGCTTGGGTGTGTTAATCTCCCAATCTCAGTCTAGCTAAACCAAAAACTCGTGCCAGTTTGTCACGTTGAAAACCCCCCTTTGCATTAGTTTTAGGTTTAACTTAGGTATAACATAGAATAAATTAGGACTAACATAGATAACTAAAACACTGGTAGACTTAAGTATTAACACTCGCTCTTAGTGATCGACACCCTACTTACCAACTAACCTATATCTGATCGGGTACACTGCCCGTTAGTGTTGTTTTTAGGTAAATTCGACAAAATATAAATAGTAAAACTTGATATTAAATATTACCTATGCATAACGATACATCAGGCATCAACTTCTCACTTGTATCCATAGGAGTACTCACTGAAGTACAATAAAAGTAATTGAATTTCGTCAGTACCTTCTCAATATAGTGAGACTGAAAAATTTCTATTCAATTACTTTCATGTTTAATCCTTATACCAAGGTGTCACACCCCGCTAAAGCGGAAACACGGGAATGTGACATAATGATTTACATAGCTCAAGATACAAGATCACACAGTACCAAGTTTACAAAATTTAGGTTTACAAAAGTTCCCCAAAGTTTCATCCTTGATTAGCAAAAAAAAACAAGTCTCTAGTTAAACCCTCGAAAGTGTACTTCTTTGAACCCCATTACTTCTAATTTACCTTTATTGAAACACACCTGAAATTGATACTCGAAAAGGTCAACACAAAGTTGGTAAGCTCGTAGGTTTGATAACAACCTAGTTGTTGCGCCATAGTTTCAAAAGGTGGACAAATGTGCAAATATGACATTGCATACATACAATAGAATAGATACCACCATAGCAACTCCATGCTATCATAGATTCAAGATCCACAAAGATTCTGAAAAGATATAGCTACCAACATAGCAACTAATACTATTAAAGATTCATGATCCACAAGGATTCCAACTAGATATAGATACCAACATAGCAACTCATACTATCAAAGATTCTAGATCCACAAGGATATAGATTCCAACCATTCCCAATGCTATCCTAGATTCCTAGATTCTCTTAGATTAGATACTAACATAGCAATACCTCGCTATCATAGATTCATAGATACACAACGAATATAGATACCACATAACAACTTCATACTACTCTTAGATCCAAAGATGCACAAATAAATAGATACCACATAACAACTCCATACTACCCTTAGATCCAAAGATGCACAACAATATGGATACCAATATAGCAACTCCTTGCTATCATAGACCCACAACACTATAGATACCAATGCATGCAAAGTTCTTAACTCTAATTTTACACACACCTAAAGCCTACCAGCTGGAGCTATGCATAGGGTGGAAGATCACAAGTTCGTAAGTTTACAAGATCACAAGTTCTCAAGATCACAAGATACCTCACAATACCACATATGATCCAAGTACAAGTTCTACCAATCTCATGTCATTCACATAGCAGTTATAGGCACATAGGATTGTCCAAAAAGATTAAAGTTTCGCACAATAAGAAAACAAGTTCAAAAGCATATTTGAGTATCATATTCCCTCAACGGAAAAAGAGTCAAAGATAGGGCTACAAGAACTCACCTTAAGCAAGAAGGTGATAAGTAGCAAAGATCTAGATCAATCAAGAAAATGCAACAACGCCCGGACACGACCTAATCTAGTTAATGGTCAATTTAGATATACGCATTTCAAAAGTGTTTTCAAGGTCGATGTATATAGGTTAGATGCATTGTATGGTTACCCTTAATGTTATTAGTGGTGTGATGGTTGTCGACTTAGTTTCAAAGACAACATGTTCTAGTTCATACCTTAGTATAATATACATATACTATTTAAGTATCAATAGGTAAGTAATATAAGAAGACTCAGATAATAGATATTTAGGAATATACTTTGGTATGTCCATTCGGTAACCTTAGTTACTTTAATTATATGTATAGTTATAGGAAAAGAGACGTTTATTCATACTAAACGACTTAAAGAAGTTTTATATTTTATAATTATAAAATATATATTTTTCGTCTTTTAGTCGACTTATTAAAATAATAATATTTTATTATTTTGTTGTAAAGTAAGTTTTGAGTAAAAATCTAAGTATAGGATCTTTACAAAATTTCAACATGACCCGTTCGTTTACACAATGTTTTCCAAGGTTTCAAACACTTTTTCCCAAATTTCACCATTTTCTAACAAAATGCCAAAAATCTATATTTCGCAACGTTTACCAAAACATGTTTCCTCAAACGACTAATTCACCCTAATTATATAAGTATGTTTCACTTTCAAAAATCCATTCTTATCACGTAAAACGACTAGTTTTAGCTTATTGGGCCTTAAGGCCCAATAGAGGCCCAAGACGTTATTTTCAAGTTCTAAGATTCGATTTAGGTCCAATATCACATATAATATCCAATATAAGTCCAAAAAATAAACTACAACGCAAGCCAAGACTCACGGACCGAGACCAAGCCAAGGTTTGGCTTGTCTTATTGGGCCGTGGTCCTTTTAAGCCAAAAATAAGCTATTCATAGCTTATTTTCAATCCGTTAAGCTTCGTTAGGCCTTAAATATTATACTAAGCTATAACCAAAAGCCACAAAAATAAGCCGGGCCACAATAAGGACCTCAATAAGCCATGGCTTATTGGCTCCTATAGGGTCGTGAGCTTTATAAGCCCATAATAAGTCCATTAAGCTTTTCAAATAAGCTAATAAGATTCTTAGTTCATTTAGATAACAAAATATGTTACCAAATAAGCTCACAAATACAAGATACCATAAGTAAATAACCAAAACTATTTACCTTATATCCTATTTTTCCATTCGAAACTCATAAGTCAAAATAAGCCGAATAAGCTTATTATTTAAGCTAGACAGAAAATAAGCTATAATGTTTTTCAACCATCACAACCATGACATAAAAATGATAAACCCTTGTTCCTCTTTTCTTATATTTGAACGAACCAAACACCCCTTTTATTTACTTTTGAAAATATTTACTTATGATTTATAGAAAATGCACCGTACAACATTTATCTATGCATCATAACACATCTAAAAGTACAATAATATTTAGGAAAAGATCATCTTACAAAGACGGTTTTGAAAGCGAGTTAAGACACGATCCGACAACCCAAATGTTGCTTAAATGATAACCCAACTAAAATCAACCCAAACTCATCTAAATCTTCGTGTTCTTGATAAAAATTAACAAAAATGTATTGTTTGTGTGTGTGTGAGAATCGGACGAGCCAAAAAAAAAAGAAGAGAAGTGTGTGAGTTTTCAAACATGCAATGTGTGTGTTATGAGCCATGACAAAATAATATAGTACTAGACATGGACCACCAAGGAATCAAAGGGCTAAAAACATGCCATCCTTGTCCCCTCTTTGGCTTTGACCGGATATGGGATCCAAAGGGCTCGAGATTGCTTCGTTTTATGTCGGGTTCTCTTAAGACTCAAAGTTCACGATTCTAAAATGTTACCCGAAGTTTCCTAGTATTTTTGATGAATTCAAAAATACTTTTCCATGAATCTCAATTATTTACACGACATATTTCACAGTCAAAATGCCTTATATTCAATTTGAACATTAACGGACGTGCCGAAACTCGTTATAAGATATCTCAAGCTATACACGGGACAACCTCCCGAAACATGATCACATAGATAAAATTCTCTAAAAAGGATTAACACAAGCACGTATCACTAAGATAACCAAGATCAACATAGATTCACCATCGTCAACACGATAATTGCTCAATGAAACTGACAAAAGTCAAATAGTCAAAGGACTAAATTAGAACACATAGATCTCAGAAATGTGCACCCTTAAAAGAATTTTGTCGAATTTCTTCTTGAAATTCAACTAGTGCTAGAGTTAAAAGATGCGGGTTTTTAAAGTTTCATTTGATTCTCACGTTCCGACGTGAATTCAGGTCCTCATTTTGAATTCCATCAAACCTTGACGATGGAAATTATATTCCGCTTAAGTTTCTTAAACTCTCTCTCTAAGATTTCCACAAGTTCTTCCATAAAGTTCAACTTAGTATCAACTTGGATCTCATCTAGAGGTATCTGTAGTGTTGGGTCAGCCAAACACTTCTTAAGATTCGACACGTGGGACATGTCATGGACACCATTAAGTTCTTTCGGTAGTCTAAGTCTATAGGCTACAGGACCGACACTCTGAGTGATCTTAAAAGGTCCAACGAATCTAGGTGCTAGTTTCCCCTTCTTCCTAAAGCGTACTACACCTTTTCAAGCCAAAACTTTGAGCAAGACATGATCACCTACACTGAACTCTAAAGGTTTCCTCCTTTTATCGGCATAGCTATTCTGACGATCACGTGCAGTTTTAAGCCTATCCTTGATCTGTGAGATCTTCTTAGTTGTTTCTTACACTAGCTTAAGTCCTATAAGTTGTCCTTCTCTAACTTCTACCCATATGATCGGTGAGCGGCACTTTTTACCATACAAGGTTTCGAAAGGTGCACACCTCACACCAGAATGATAACTATTGTTATACAAAAAATCAACTAAGGGAAGATGAACATCCTAACTTCCCCCGAAGTCAAGGATGCATGCTCTAAGCATGTCTTCTAAGGTCTAGATAGTACGCTTACTCTGATTGTCGGTCTGAGGGTGGTAAGCCATACTCATGTCTAACCTAGTTCCTAATGCCTCTTGCATTGTTTGCCAAAACCTCGATGTGAAACGACTATCATGATCCGATATAATTGAGATCAGCAGACCGTGCCTAGCAACGATCTCATTCAGATAGAGTCTAGCTAACCTATCCATCTTATAGTCCTCACGCATAGGTAGAAAATGAGCAGACTTAGTCAATAGGTCCACAATGACCCAGATTATGTCATGCCCACTACTAGTCCTTGGTAGCTTCGTAACAAAGTCTATTGCTATTATTTCTTATTTCCATTCAGGGATCTCAGGTTGCTGTAGTAAGCCAGATGACCTCTGATGTTTAGCCTTCACTTTCAAACAAGTTAAACATTTGCTCACATACACAACTATATCTTTTTTCATTCCCGGCCACCAATACATATCCCTAAGATCGTAATACATCCTGTCAGCTCCTGGGTGTACAGAGTACTTCGACTTATGGCCTTCATCCATTATCAGGGTTCTCACATCACCCTTCAAAGGAACCCATATTCGATCCAAGTAATACAATGCTCCATCGCTCCTACGTTCTATTAGTTCATCTAGCCCTCTCTGCTTCTTTGCAGGCTCATCAGATGCCTCCCCCTAATCCACTTGTATCTTACCCTATATACTAGACTGAAAGGTCATGTTCATATCTCTAACTCTCTCCTAGGCTTAATCATCTCTTTCCCACTTAGTGCATCAGCTACTACATTCACCATACCAAGATGTGTTGATCCTAGTTAACTTCTAATGATCGAATTCATTAAGCTTATTTAAGGTTTAGTTATGCTAGATAAATCTAACACAACTTAGTTTAAGAAAATTTATTTGATAATATAAAAGATTATGCGGAATCTAATCTTTAATATAAGAAGAATTCTTCAATAACACAAAACAATATAATTTCAACAATAAAAGCCCCAATATTATTATTACAAATAATACGAATAATCTCCTAGTATTAGGGTTACAAAACCTTGAAGCTATGAATTATACGACTAAGATACATAAAACCAAAAGATTTCTAGATTGCAAACTCTATGCCCTAGGACCTCCTTTTATACACCAAGGAGTCCTAGTCGATTTACAATATATTACTAAAACTTAGATTATTCTCAAAGATCTATTCTATAAATAATAATCCTTATCTTATAAGTAATCTTGATCTTTAAGCAATCTTTATCTTTCAGCAGTTGTAATCTTTCAGTAGTTGTAACTTTCAACAGTTGTAACTTTGTACCAGCAGCATTAACTCTTAACAAGTAGTAGTAACTTATACACCAGCAGCATTAACTGTGTACAAGCAGTAGTAACTACTTAGAATATCTTTTTCAATCTTCACCAGCAGTACTAACTTTACTCTAGCAGTACTAACATATACTAGCAGTAGTAACTAGAAGTACTAATATACATTTGCAGTACTAAGTTACACTAGCAAGGTACACTAGCAGTACTAACTACTTAGCATATTTTTTAAAGATTACTGAACAGCACTAAGTTTTACTTAGCAGCAGTAACACAAACCTTAGTAGCAGTAACTCCAAGATCATCAAAAAGTCTTTTAATCTTAACAATCCTCCCCTAAACTTGATATTCTTCTTCAAAATCTCAAGTTTCTTCATTGAAAGCTTCATTAATCACCTGGAGGATGCTTCCAAACACTTCATTGATTCTTGAGTTGTTTTGTGATGAGCTTAAGAAGCTGATAACACATTTCATTCTAATGATTAGCTTGTAACTTCCTATTTAGCATATCAGTGATTGTAGGTGCTTTAAGAGGATATCTATTTTCTACCAACATATGAATGTGCACATTTTGCTTCCTTAATAAATGTACTCCACAAAATCATATAGCTTCCAATCTAATACTCTGTAATCCTGTTGATTCTTCCATACTTGATCTTCAACATGTGGATCAAACATTGTCTTTAGATTACCCCATAACACTCTCTCATAGACCTCCTCTGACCTTGTTGGCCCATGCTTAGCTTTTACCAATTTCTACAGGGTTTCCAAATCTTCCCTGTCAAAGCTTTTGAGGATATGACTAAAGACTAAGTACATCTTTGAACTTCCATCAACCCTGATTATCTGGTAATAGATTTTATTCCCTTCTTTATGGATCTTGTAGTCAACAATGCTTGGAGGCTTAGTTGCCAAAGGAAAAGCATCAATTGCTACTTCCTCTTTATCAGGAACAACTTCTATTAGTCTTTGAAGCTCTGTTTTTTCTTTATCATCATCCACCTTTTGATTCTTAATACTTTCTTGTTCTAGCTCAGTGCCTGCTCTCTTTGAATTGCTCTCTTGTGCTATCTCTGCTTTAGCTCTTACTTCACTACCTTCCACCAATTCTTTATCCATATCTACAAATGTATTTACCCTTTTCATAGCTTTGTCAAATAACTTCTGAATATCATCAAAACTTTTGTTCTTCAACTGATTGTGCTTGTATCTAGCCATGTTTTTCAGATAAGTAGACATTGTATTTCTCTTTTGAGCTTTAGTTGGTGGTTTGTTCCTTTTTTCTTGAGCTCTCATTGCTGCAAAGTGTTTCTTTCTTGCTTCTAAGAGCTGTAAAAACAACTTGGACTTCTCTTCTATACTCAACTTTTCTTGTTCTTCTGCTTGCATTTGTTGATCCATCCGATAATCAGCATCTATCATTGCTTGCACATTATCCCATGAAACAATGTTGGCTTCTTTAATTTGCTGAGCTTTTTCTCTAGCAAGCCTTTCTTCTTCTTCTCCAGCTTGTAGCTTAAAGGCAAGTTCTTCATCAAGCATCAATTGCTCTTTCTTTGACAATTTCTTCATAGGTTATGGTTCAAGCATTTTGCCTTTACCTTTATCATGAACATTGAGTTGTGATGGTTGTTGTAAAGAAACTGTTAGTGTAGGTGCTTACTCCTGTTCATGAATAACAAGCCCTTTAGCCTTGGGTCTTGTGCTAGCAGCTATAACTGTTGTAGAAGCAGTTGTTGTTGTAATTGTACCCTGCTATGGTTCTTGTAACATAACCTTGTCAGCCTTGGGTTTTGCACTTTTCAAAGCTGCAAGTGCTTGAGCTAAAGTAACTTCATCAACACTTAAGTTCACATCTTTAGAAGCAACTTCAGTTTCAACAACTTCCTCATCACTAACTAAGTTATATACTCCAAACATATTCTGTATCCGCACAAAATAAGTACTGACCTAAGGTTAATTCCTGCATCAGCATCAATATCAACTATCCTCCCCTGTTTAGATGCATCCTCCTTACCCAAACCTTCTTCATCAGAGGATTCCACTCTTCTAGATAAACCAACCTTGTATAATCTTTTAAGCCTATGAGTTCTTAACCCTCCTTTCTTCTCTAGTCTCTTGACCCTTTTTTTCAAACTTGTAATTTCCTAAGCTTAAGAGGTCTTAGTTTTCTCCAGATCAAAAACTCTATTTTGCAAATTGGTACATAATTCCATTAATTCCTTTAGTTTTAAACTATCCTCATTACTTCGAGGTGTGTTAACTCCTGCGACCAGTAAATCATTAGAAGTTTTAGATACATTCTCAAACCCAGTTTGAGCAATAGTATCCCCCATGGTTTCTTAGCGCTTGGGACCACTACCTGAACTAGTTCCTAAGGAACTTGGTTCCTTAAGTGTTGCCTTGGATTGGGTCTTATTGATGTTACCCCTATCCTGGTCTGCATCTAAGCTAGTACCAGTAGTGGCAGCCCTTTCCAAACTGTCATCTACAGCCTCATCTGCAACATTGTATGTAGGACCATTAGGCTGAGGTACCTCAGTGTCCTTTCTCTTTGGCTTCCTAGGTTTTTGTTTTTTTTGAGGTTGAGATGTTGATGGTTGAATAATAGTGGGTGTGTGATGTGGATCAGTAGGATTTACTGAACCTTCACCTATTTATTCTTGAGCTTGTACCATTATTGTTAGAAATAAGGGTGTTTCTCTTCTAGAAAAGCCTTTCCCTACCCTTATCATGTATCCAAAAATCTTCTTAGTGTGAGGGGGTGTAACATAAATCCTTTTATGATTTGACATTCCTTCTAGTTGTTTCTCCAAAAAAATTTGTACAAATCTTAGATACATCAATAATTTACCAGACACATTCTCCAAGTTCTTCACCATACTTTTGAAAATGTATTTTGAAAAGTTAAACTTCTGGTTTGTAGCTAAACAAATAATTGCAGAAGCCATAGTGCTACTAAATTCATTCCATGCAGTAGTCTTAACACTTAGGCATTGCAAAATGGTATGATAAGGAATTTCCATTGAGGAGAAAAGAATGCCTAATAGAATGTAAGCTTCCGTGAAAGTTTTTCATACCCCATCCTTGTAAGTTCTTCAAAAATGGTAGCATTTGGCAAGCAATCCGTACCTTCCTCATCATTCAGTGGAAGGTCATGTCTAACAGATGCTTCGGTAACGATTATCTTCTTCCCATCTACTAAGGCTTGCAATTGTACTTCCCCATTGACAGTTTTCACCTTGACAGTAGCCCAGAATTGTTCAATGCACGACGTATAGATAGTGGGATTGATCGTTAGTGCATATTTGATAGGGTTTGCATTCAAAGAATCAACAATTTGCTCAAACCCTTCACTTTCAGCGGGTTTAGACAAAAACACAACTAATTTGTAAGTATCAGCAAACTGTAGGGTAGTCATTGTGTTGGCTTTTGATGATGAATGATGAAATTGAGTTAGGGTATGTGATTAGAGAGCATATGATTGAATGAAATCGATTAAATGAATGAATAAAACCCTTAATCGAAGTATTTATGAAAATACCCTGAACAGCATTACGTTCACCAAGCAGTTGTAAGTTATGCTAGGCATTACTTTCAACAGCAGTTGTAAGTTTTATGCCTTGGAATCATTAACTTTCACAGCGGATAGTAAGTTATGCCTAGCAGCATTAACTTTCAACACAGTATTAAGTTATGCCTAACAACATTAACTTTGAGTTACCAGCATGAACTCCAAATTCCACTTTCAAACCCCTCTCTGTTTTTAATTTATTCAAAAAAAAAAAATAAACTTTTTCTTTTGTTTTTCAACTCACAATTCTTCAATGCTTTTTCTCACCAAATCACTCTGTCTGTTTTTAATTCACCCAGCTCTCTTTCTGTTTACAACTCACCACTTCTCTCAATTCTTTTTCTCACCAAATCACTATGTCTGTTTTTTATTCACACAGCTCCCTTTCTGTTTTTATTCTCACCAACTCTCTCAATTTTTTTTCTCACAATTTTCATAATGTTAATTATACCAGCAATATTAAGTATAACTAACAGCATTAACTTAGCAGTATTAAGTAAATTGCAGCACTTAATTATACTTAAACAGAAACTTTTAATGACATGAATAACATATTAATTCATACAAAACTCCACAACAACATAAAGAGAGAAAAGATTTTAAGGATTTAGCATTGCAATACTAGCAATCAAATATTAAAACCTACTTATATCAAAAGCTTTTGTAAGTAAATCTGTAACATTCTTGTCAATATGGATTTTAGCCATATGAAACAACTTCTTTTCATTGCAATCCCTAATAAAGTGATGTTTAATCTCTTATGTTTGTTTTTGAATGAAAAACAGATTTTTAATTATGCAAATAGTACTGTTATTATCAATAAAGATTTTGGTATGCAAGAAATTGTACCCATAATCAAGTAATTAATTCTGAATCCAAAGCACTTGTCCACATCAACTTGAAGCAGCCACATATTTAGCTTTTGTTGTGGAATTTCAATCACAGTCTGTTTCTTACATTGCCATGATATTAATCTACTTCCAAGGAATTGACAACCTCCTATGTAGATAAAAAAAATATAATATATAAACTTCCTATCTAAGCTTGCTCCAGCATAATCCACTAGCAGGTATATCTACAAATCAAAAGGAGAATCTTTTGGATACCAAGACCCCCATTTTGGTGACCTTTTAAGTTCCTAAAGATCCTTTTTACAGCAAAAGTGTGAAACCTTTGGGTCGACTTGGTATATTGTACCTGCACACACTGCAAACATAATTTCAGGCTGAAGAAGTAAGATACATCAATGAACCAATCATCGACCTATATAAATGAACATCCACTTCTTCACCATCTTTATCCTTGAGCAAAAGCTTTTGAGTTTCCATAGGTGTGCTTGCTGTCTTAACAGCGATAAAACCAAATTTCTTCAAAATCTCAGTCACAAACTTGTCTTGACTGATAAAAATCCCATCCTCTTTCTGATTTACTTACAATCCTCAAGAAGAATGTGGTTCACAATAGACACATCTGAAACTTCTTATGATCTCCTTATAACTCAGTGATTAATGAACTTTTTGTGAGCAAAAATTTATTCATTTACATACAACCCCTGAACTAACCAAAAATATCACCTTTTTCCCTTCTGATACCAAAGTCTTATTCTATCTTTCCTCTTGAAACCCATTGTCCAACAATAAGTTGACAGGTTGTTTCATACCAAGCGCTAGGAGGCCATGGGGATTGGTGTAGGCCTTACAATGCTTTTTCAACCTTATATACTTTATTAGGGAAGTCTGGATCTTCAAATCCTGGTGGTTGACAAACATAGACTTCCTCTTCAATATTACCATAAAGAAAAGCACTCTTGATATCCATCTGGTATACCACAAAGTCTTTAAATGAGGCATATGCTAAAAATAGCCTAATTGCTTCAATTCTTGCAACAGGGGCAATGACTTCATCATAGTCAATCCCTTCTTTTGTGTGTCCTTGAGAACCAATCTTGCTTTATTTTTAACATTAAATCCTCTTCATCCTTTTTATTCCCTTGATGGACCCATTTAGTGCCTAGGGCCATTTTGCATTTGGAAATCCACCAAGGTCCAACCTTTGTGTAATTTAAAATTATTGAAGCTCATCCTGATAGCTTTTATCCAGCTTGGATCCTGCAAAGCTGGATTACCTTCTTGAGTTTACTAGTGATAAGAAGCAGATAAAATGTAATTCTGAAAGTCTTTATGGTTTGTATCTTGCTGAAAAACTAAACTAAACAAAACCATGTTCTTCCAAACTCGTGTCATTTTCTTATTTGAGTGTGTAAATTAAAGTTCCATTAATTTGTTCAATTGGATGATCTTTGTGTATACTCTTGTAGTTGGAATAGGACTGACAGGCATAAAGGTATCCAAATTGTTCATGTCAGCCTGTGCACCAACATCTTCATCATCATCTGAATAGACAATATCTTCCAAAGCAGGCATATTTGGTTCATCTGGAAGTTTAATGCTTACTTTTCTACCAACAACATTAACTTCATTTATGCTAGCAGCATTAACATTGTTAGTGCTGTTAACACTAGCATCCTTCTCTCGATCATCTCTTTCATCCTCTTTACTTGGATCACCACCTTCTTTTCCTAGTTTTTCAGTAACCTTCTTTTCAGAATCTCCTGAAGGTTTGAATCCAGCATCAGGAGAATTCTTTGAACTTTGAGAGAATGGTGGATCAGCAGTCCATAATGGTAGCAGAATGTAATCTTTGCCAGGTACTGTCTCTATTCTAGCTTTACCTGCATCATCACATTCTTTTCTACCTGCATTACCATTAGATTGATTTCATGCAATAACTGGCTTATAATTCATTGACTTTGTTAGTGCATCAATATCAAAAAGCCAATTTGGTCTACTTCTTGCAATATTAGGTGTATTCTCACAAACTAGACATGCATGTATCTTCAACTATCCTTGTTCTACTGTAGAATACTCTAAATGCTTTTACTATTAATTGAGTACCAACAATGAATCCTTCATCAGCCTTCCCATTAATACTTGCCTAGTGCTCTATTGGTATTGAGAAGTGTTACAAGACACCCAAATGGTCTTTAAGCCTAAGCTGGGTTTCTACCAAGAAAAAAAAAAAAAAAAAAAAAAAAAAAAACGTTCATAAGGGGAGGGGCTTGTTATGAGGCTTAGTTACTAATACCCTCTTTTGCACATAGCAAGCAGTATTAACTTCTTCAGCCCAAAAAGTAGTAAGTGGCTTAGAATCAGCTAGCATAGTCCTAGCAGCCTCAATTAGGGTTCTATTTTTCCTCTCAGCTACTCCATTTTGTTAAGGATCTCTAGCTATATTAAATTCTCTCTTAATACCTTTTCTCTCATAAAACTGATTCATCTCCTTATTCTTAAACTCAGTTCCATTGTCACACCTAATTACCTTAACCCTTTGATCTATTAGATTTTTACTTAGTTATAAATGACTTAGTATGCCATAGTGCTCATCTTTAGTAGCTAGAAAGAAAACCTAACTAAACCTACTATAATCATATGTGACAACTAAGCAATACATCTTTTTCATTAAGCTTTTTACAAATGTTAGACCAAACAAATCTATGTGTAACATATGCAAAGGTTTGCTGATTGAACTTACTATTTTGGACTTACAAGAAGCTCTATGTTGCTTTCCCTTTTGACAAGCAACATAAGTTTGATTATTTTCAAAAAGTTTTGAAGGTAAACCTCTTACAAGATTTCCCTTAACCAGTTTATTCATAGTTTTGAAATTTATGTGTCCAAGCCTCCTATGCTAAATTTCAGATTCATCAGATGTGGCTTTTGCAAAGAGACAAGTTAGAATCCTTTAGGAAACAATATCTTTACAATCAACATTATGATATTGTTCCTTTTAGGACCTTTAAGTATACTTGACTTTCATCAGGTAATTAAAGTTTGGAGATAAAACAATAATCTCAATGTCATTAAAGAGGAACACTATTTTTTCTTTTTGTCTATCAAATTTGTGGGACACTAAAGAGATTAAACTTTAACTCTTTTACATAATACACATTCTTAAAATCTAAATTACTAGTTTTGATTGTACCTCTGCTTGTGATTTTCCCTCCTTTAGGGTTACCTCCAAAGGCAACATATCCTCCATCAATCTCTTCATAGTCTATAAGATAAGACATGTTCCTTGTCATGTGCCTTGAGCATCCACTATCAATCACTCATTGATCTTGTAAATCCATTTGTGGATTGCCCTGCACATTAGATAAGAAAATCAGCTTCTTTTGGGGACCCAAGCCATCACTGACTTGGATCTGCCTTGTGATCAACATAATCAAACTTTTTCAGGGTGATTGATGCACTGTTGTGTTTAGAAACATGGTCTAAAACTTTAGTCTTTGGTTTCCAAACCCAACAAGCTGAGGCCTTAACAACATTAACATTATTTCCCTTAACATCATTAACTACTGGTTTTGGCCTAGCAACATTAACTACTGCTTTTGGCCCAACATTATTAACATTTTTATCCTTAATAGTATTACCTCTGATTAAAATTCTGTTTTTAATTGCTGTATTCTTGTGAATGGGCCACTTAACAGTTGAATGAGCTGATTTGGAAAGATTTGTCATTTCACTGTTATTTTTAGGTGAGCATTATTAACTTGTCTGGCAGTATTAAGTGATACTAGGCCAAAATTCATTAGTACTGCTCTTGGAACCATGTTCTTTTTAACACAGGGGTGATAATTTTTAACAAAGTTTTGGTGATTCCCTTTGAGCATTGTTCCAAATCAGATTTGGTATTTGAAAACTGTTTTTGATTCCACCTTTTTTACAATCTACCTGAAGTGATCAAAACTTCCACAAACATAAAAAGCTCTATTAAACATCTCAAAATTACTTCCTAATCTTTGAGACATCATATTATTCTAGTTTCTATGATTGCCTCTAGGAGTATGAATGTTTTGCCTATTTTGCTTAACATGATTGATAGTTTTCCTAGCAGTCTTTTCTTGCTGTTTAGGTTTAACAAACTCTATCTTAGCAAAACTAGAATTAAATGTTTTCTTTTAAATCTTAGCCCAAGGAAAATCATCTTCCTCATTATCAGACACCCAATCCTCAATAAATGGAGCACCATTATTCTTCCTAACTGCTTTAGGCTTTGATTCACTAGCCTTAGCTTCACTGTTCTCAGCTACATGCTTAATAACTATAGGCTCACTTGTAAACTCTTCTAAACCAGAGAATGACAAATAAGGTTTTAGAGGCATAAAGTTTCCTGTAAATGGAGGTGGAACAGCATTATACCATAAACTAGTTTTGTACTTATCAACTATCTGACTGTCTATTAATTTGCTTAAGTTTTTAGATGAATTTTCAAAATTTTCTACTGTTAGCTGAATTTCATCTTTTTGTTTTTGAGCCAGTTCCAACTTCCTTCTAAGCTCTGTAATGGCTACTTCTCTTAAATGAATCTCACATTTTAAGACCTTGATATCTTCCTCATAAACAGACTTATTTTTCTTATAAACTAGAAGTCTTGCTTCTATAGACTCTAAACTGTTGTATAAGTAATAGCCATTTAACTTAGATGTCCTTAAGTCTTTTAACAGTTGTTCATTTTGTTCTTTAAGAATTTTAACATTTTCCAAACAAGATGATGAACAGTTTGAATTAGTAGATACCTCAGAGTTAGAACTTGTAGAAGAGTAAGCCATGAGTGCAAAGTTAGTTGGACCTTCTTCTGCTTGATCACTCCAATCATAACCAGAACCATCATAAGACACCAAAACATTAGAAGTAGTTATCTCCACTGCCATAACCCTTCTTGTGTTCTCCCTATTCCTGTTTTCTTGGTTCCTTGGAGCCTTGCACTCCCTTGCAAAGTGTCCCCTTTTATGGCAGTTGTAACACTCCACCTTGGACTTATCAAACCCAATGGTCTCATTACCATTAACAGTATGCTTTCTTCCAGTGTTCTTCAAGAATCTCCTTGCCCTTATTGTTGCAAGTCCTCATTGTCAAGTTGTGGATTATTTGGTTGACTTGCAAAGAAAGCACAGATAACAACATCACTCAAGTTATCAATTGTTGTTGAGTTAACAACGGTAGCTTGATTGCTAGCAGTTGTAGCACCATGAGCAGTATTAACTATTCCATTTGTACTGCTGGTGCTGTTTGAGGATACAAAGGCTACGTTTTGTGTGTTTGTGCTTGAGCTTGATGTCCCTTTGACATCTGGTTTATAGATCTTCAGGTTGTTGTAAAGATCATCCAAGCTTAATGTATCTATCTCAGGCTTGTTCCTCCATACAATGGTATGTGTATTCCATTTTGGTGACAGACTTCTTAAGAACTTCTGATTCACATCTTATTGTGAGATACTTTCACCATGAATCTCCAACTGACTGATAAGCTTTTAAATCCTATCAAAGGTTTGATCTAACACCTCTAATCTAGATGTAGTAAAATTTTCATACTGATGCTTTAGAAGATTCCTCTGAGTCTTTTTAGTAGTAGCATTCCCCCCTCCAAACCTCTTTTTATTAAAACAGCCACTGCAGCAATGACTTTACATCTTCGATGGAGTTAAACACTTTAATTGATGTTCATATAGGATGCCCATCATATAAAGTTCTTCTTTCCTTCAACTCAAAACCTCCTTGTGCCTTTTCCTTCAGCATTTGTACGAGCAAATGTAGTCCTTAACCCTCAACAAACTTTGTTTATTGGAGGTGCATTACCATATCTTTATAACTTTCCCATAAAGAATAATCAATCATCTGGATGTACTGTTCCATCCTCATCCTCCAAAGCTCATACTCACCTGGTTTGAGCATATGCACTTTTGATGCAGCCACCATATGTACTGAGTCTTGATCCATGTCTTCTTAGCAAAGTTTCTCAAAGCAACAAGCTCTGATACCACTTGTTGATCCCAGTTAACTTCTAATGATCGAATTCCTTAAGCTTGTTTAAGGTTTAGTTATGCTAGATAAATCTAACACAACTTAGTTTAAGAAACTTTGTTTGATAATACTAAAGATTATGCGGAATCTAATCTTTAATATAAGAAGAATTCTTTAGTAACACAAAACAATATAATTTCAACAATAAAAGCTCCAATATTATTATTACAAATAATACGAATACTCTCCTAGTATTAGGGTTACAAAACCTTGAAGCTATGAATTATACGACTAAGATACATAAACAAAAGATTTCTAGATTGCAAACTCTATGCCCTAGGACCTCCTTTTATACACCAAGGAGTCCTAGTCGATTTACAATATATTACTAAAACTTAGATTATTCTCAAAGATCTATTTTATAAATAACAATCCTTATCTCATAAGTAATCTTGATCTTCAAGCAATCTTTATCTTTCAGCAGTTGTAATCTTTTAGCAGTTGTAACTTTCAGCAGTTGTAACTTTGTACCAGCAGCATTAACTCTTAACAAGTAGTAGTAACTTATACACCAACAGCATTAATTGTGTACAAGCAGTAGTAACTAAGAATATATTCTTCAATCTTTTACCAGCATACTAACTTTACTCTAGTAAGTACTGAAACATATACATAGTAGTAACTAGCAGTAAACTAATATACACTAGCAGTACAAATTTACACTAAGCGTGGTAACTAGCAGTAGCGGATCTAACCCTCTTAGCATATTTTTTTAAGATTACTGAACAGCACTAAGTTTTACTTAGCAGCAGTAACACAAACCTTAGTAGCAGTAACTCCAAGATCATCCAAAGTCTTTTAATCCCAACAAGATGGGAGCGAATTTCGTAGTCATAGTCGCTGAAAAGTTCTATCCAGCAATGCTGACGCATGTTTAGTTCCTTCTCAATTTAAGATCAAGATTCTATCTCGTCTAGGTTGCTCAACTTTCCTAACGAGAGTTTCATTTGGTTCTCCCATAACACGAAACCAATCATCAAACTGACTTCCTATGGGGTGATGATAACGCTCCAAATATACATAAAATATCCCTTAGAAATGCGAGAAATATATGTACTAACGCAATAAATATTGCAAGAATTGGTCGTGTGTTATGTAAATATTGTTTCATGACTAAAAATGGAAGGAAGGACTTAACGTGCAAGAAATTTGGTTACTTGCAACTAATATTCGTCAAAAGAAGGATCTAGAAAGGGACTATTGATGTCAAAGGCACAAGTGCGCCGGTTTTATTACCAAGTGCGGCGCACTTGTCAGCGGGTTTTAATGCAAGTCATTTATTAGGGATGTGCGGCGCACTTTTATCCAAGTGCGGCGCACTTTCTGTGTCAGTTACTAAATTGTCATCAATGATGCAACTCTTGAATTGCCCAATCATCATTATAAATAGGAGCATAATTTGGAGGAAAGATGTCACTCAACAACAACAATCATCAGTACATAACACACACTTAATCATTCTCCAAGAGTTGGAGTAAGTTCTTAGGAAGAATTGAAGGGTAAACCTTCATCTTCATCTTTTCCGAGGAGAAGAGCAAGTGAAACTTCATAATTTCAGAAGTTGGAGGTGCTAGTAATCAGATGTATCTTTGTTCTAAGAAGAAATTGTTAAATTGGATCTTTTGCTTTTGAAATTTGGTAAAGAAACATGTCTAAATCTTTTTATAATATGAATTTTGGATCTATTCTACTTGTTAAATGTGTTTCTATTATGATTGCTGAGTAGTTTAAACTTGTTTGGTTAGGAACCATATGGATATTATGGATCAAACTTGACTATTTGAATGAACTTTTGATATGAATAATATGAGCTTGATGTTCTTGGACTTGGATTCTTTAATCTTCGTTTGATCACCATTCATTACAACTAGACCTTAGCCTTGTGAGAATTAGCTAAGGAAACAAAAATTAACCCAAGTACAAAAAGGTTTAACGCCAAACCACATGTCTAACAAAGTTGGTTTTGTAAGCTTATAGTACTCATCTTTAAACACAGATTACACTTAAATCATTTTCATAATTAAAAATAAAGGCCAAAAGGGTTTTGCATTATGAACAATAGACAATCTTTTTAAGCAACTAAACACTCTTAAATAGATTATAACTACATCCGTGAATCATTCCTCTATTCAAGTTTATCTATTATATTTCTTGTTCCTTGACCATACATCTCTTTTAATTGAATTAAACCATTATCTTTAGAACCGTGACAATCTATAAGATACTCCTTTTTCATGATATTATCGACTTTATCTTAGAATTGTCAATCTCCTGTGGAACGACCTGACTTACCTACAATACTATATTACAAACGAGGGTTATACTTTACCTATGTGTTTCCATATAATTGTTCGGTATTTTTAGTCTTATAAACTTAAAGCTTTCGAAACACATCACCAAACAACCCAAACGTTGTTTTATTTACCCAATGATCATTAGAACCAAACCCGAACGTTTCTAATCTTCCATATTCTTGAGACAAGATAAAAATGTATGGTTTTGGTGTGTGTGTGTAGTCAGTCGAACAAAGGAGAAAGGAGAAGAGAGGATTTTTGATGTGTATGTGTTTTGGTGTGAGTACTATGTATTATGTGTAAAAATAAAGATCATATATGTCCAAATCCTTGATCCAACATTTTTGGTGCATGGTTTGTGTGCTTGGGGGCCGTGAGGCCGATTATGGGGTGGCAAGGACAAGGGAATCCCAAGTTTTCATAATTTGAACTTTTGTGTAGTTTTCTTGTTCCGTTAAATGTATACGTAAACCCATCTTTCTCGTTTTAAGCAAGTTTCTTATAAATCATGAAATTTTTATAAAAGTTAAGTTTATAAGTGTATAATTAAGTAATTTAAATGAATTTTTAGTTACTGCCGTGCCGGTACGCGTTGTGTGACATTTTTCGTTGCGCGCGGGAAGATTTCCCGGTAAATGGCCAATGCAAACGTAAATGTTAAGAAAGTGATAATTTGAAATAAAAATAATTTATTATTGTAGAAAATTGTTGGTTGACAGCCGGTTACTCCGTAACTGTTTTACGTTCAGTAAAAGTCAACAAATGTCAAATTCTGAGTTGTGCTATAGAATTTCAATGAGATAGTAATATGAAAATATAAAGTCATAGTATTATAGAACACTATAACTTAGGAAAAATCATCGGTTATCACAGTCTTACCATCTGAAGAGAATTTCGTCCTGAAATTCAACTCGAATTATCAAATGGTGTGGTGTAGGAGGAAGAGGTAAGGGTGTTTAGCATGATATACGATTTATTTTCATTCGTTTGGCTTCTCGGAAGGGTTTCTACTGGTTTTTCTATCATGGTTTAGCCTAATCGCTGGCTTGTATATCTTCTAGAGGAGATGAAGAATTTTTCATCGGGGAGAAGCTATCGATTTTCTAACGTTTTTAGGTCGTCGGCTTTCCTGGTTGTTTAAAACACGAAATCTCGGTCGGGTGTTCGATGGTGATCCAGTTCGCGTCGCGTTCATGTGATGCTTCAAGTAGTTTAGTGTTGACGTCTGTAGTGCCTTGCTCTCGATTTCCATATGGT
>BQNB010062778.1:0-35945 GCA_026074375.1 Tanacetum coccineum
GTTTTGGCCATAACTGGAGCATACGAACTCGGATTGAGTTGATTCAAGCGGCCACGGAAAGAGAATTCAATTATCTACAGCTTTAAAAAGGCCACTTGCTGAAAATACCAAAAGTGCGCTGTACTTGCCCAAAAACCGGCGCACTTTCTGTTTAATCAGCCTTGTTCACTGTTTTGATCATAATTCGGTCATACGAACTCCGTTTTAGTTAATTCAAGCGGCCACACGAAGAGAATTCAGTTGTCTACAACCACGCGAAAGACCAAGTGTTAGAAATGGCAAATGTGCGGTGCACTCCAAGGAACCAAACACCGCCTTCAAACCACCATCACCACCATCTACTACCACCACTCTCCACCATAAATTTCTAGATTATAATCCATCCAAGGAAGTAGCATTTAAGTATAATTCGAATCTATAAGTGATTGTGATAGAATTGTTCATAGTTTTTGGGTTTTACTTTGAATATTATAAAGTGTTTTTGGGAAATTCATGTGAAATCACCATATTTTGCTCTTGGAATTTGGTATAATCTTGTTTATCATTTGAATATGATCTTTATTGAATTCATGATGAATGTTATGTGTTTTGTTACTTGTTTGATTATGGAGTAGTAATCTTATGTTTGTTTGGGCATTATGTGATCTTGGATATGGAGCGTTTTGATATTTGTTTATTGAAATGGTTAAACATGATTTTCTAAGTGTAAAGGCCGAAAGGATACTTATAAACTTATGTTTTATCATTCCACTTATTATATCGGTTATAATAACTTATAAAGGCCGAAAGGATTTGTTGTTATTAATCGATATAATCACTAGTTATATTTAAAGGTCGAAAGAATTTATAATTTGTGACAACTCTATTTTCTAAACTTATAAACACTATCCTAAACACTTCATTATCAAAGTGATCATTGCCTAAAAAATATACCATAATCATTTGATTGAATCATCCTTTTATTGCTTTCTTTGCATTATTCGATATATGCTCGTTTTGGTTAATTTGATCCGTGACAATCTTATTAACCTTAGCACTTTAATTACAAACTGTGAAAACTTCAATTCTCGTGAAACGACCTGATCTTACCTACAGCTATACTGTACATGAATGGGTAGCAAATAGAAAACATTAATCGTATCCCTTCATGTTTACCCTGCAGAAATTTTTAAACTTTCAACTGATATTTTCTGGAAAATTTAAAAATTAAAAAAATAATATATGCTTTCCTTTCAAAATTAAAAAATTAATACTTTTAGTAATGCAAATCCACCCGGATTGACACTATAACTAGCATAAAATCAACCCACTTAAATTGTAAGGTTCGCCTCTGGATCTTAAGGAATTTGGGTGTCCATCTTTGGTACCCAAGATAATTTTTGCCTTTAGCTCGAGTTAGGGTTGAATGCAGTCATATGTGTCTATTCGGTCGTTACGGATGTGTACATATAGTATTTGTCGCTTTTTCTGGAACATTGATACTGGTATAAAGTTATATGAGTGGGCCGGTAATTTAGTAAGCTCCAGAACTTGTGCTTGATCATTATTTACTAGACCGCAGTAAGGTTAATTTATAGACAAAGTCGTATGATAAGAGGTAAAATAAATCCCTATGTAATCATGTATCTGCAGCACTCGCTTTTAGTGTTGAGATCCCTAGAGTATCCCAGGAGCAAGAAAAATATGTTTGATGAAGAAAAAGTTTTGTGCCATCCTTAGTTATCGCAGTATATGAAAAAAAAGAGAAAATAAAATAAAATAATAATAGTTCAAAATATAAGGCAAAGTTCTGGCACATGGAATCAAGTATTTGCTATTCACCCTCATCATTATCAAGGTTTGCCTCTTTGAGATTTCTGTCTAGGTGCTCACGCCGCAACATGCATGTTTATGTGTCTTGTACAAGTATATGGTAGTGACCTAGATTATGTCTGTGCATTTGAGTGACTTCATAAATATAAAACCCTATCTGAATGACTCATGTGAATTCAAAAACAAACATTTTCCCTATGTGAGGTGCTATGTTATATGTCTATGCCTGAAAAGTTATAAAACTGATAAACACTTGTTAATGCTAAAATGATTTTATTCTATCATCACGATAAATGATCTTGTTTTCTCGCTTTAATTGCTTGAGGGCAAGCAATAGCTAAGTGTGAAGGGATTTACTAGCGCCTAAATTATACATGTTTTCGGCGGCGTTATTTGCATTTATTTGATCATTTCTCATGAACTTTTGGTACTTAATCAAGTATATTTGCTATTATATGTTCTAGGTAAGAATCGTGGAAGAAAACGAAAGAATACACAAAGATAAAAAGCTTAAACGAAGAAGTAAACTCAAGATAAAGATCCCCCGACACCTGTCCACTGTTTTGGCCATACCTGGAGCATACGAACTCGGATTGAGTTGATTCAAGCGGCCACGGAAAGAGAATTCAATTATCTACAACTTTAGAAAAGGCCACTTGTTGAAAATACCAAAAGTGCGCCGCACTTGCACAAAAACCGGCGCACTTTCTGTCTAATTAGCCTTGTTCACTGTTTTGATCATTACTCGGTCATACGAACTCCGTTTTAGTTGATTCAAGCGGCCACGCGAAGAGAATTCAGTTGTCTACAACCATACGAAAGACCAAGTGCTGAAAATGCCAAATGTGTAGCGCACTTGTAAAAACGTGCAGCGCACTTTTCCATCAGAACTGAAAAGTCGAGCATTTAATGAAGACAACATTTACACCTCAAGTGCGCCGCACTTATTTGTAAGTGCGCTGCACTTGGCCCCCGGAACAGCCTATATAAGGCCCCTTTGCCTCTCATATATCACACATCCTCACACCACTTTCTCTAGTTTGTTTAGAACACTCCAAGTAGGTGTTTTGGTGAACTTGGCTTGACAAACCAAGGAACCAAACACCGCCTTCAAACCACCATCACCACCATCTACTACCACCACTCTCCACCATAAATTTCTAGATTATAATCCATCCAAGGAAGTAGCATTAAAGTATAATTCGAATCTATAAGCGATTGTGACATAATTGTTCATAGTTTCCGGGTTTTACTTTGAATATAATAAAGTGTTCTTGGGAAATTCATGTAAAATCACCATATTTTGCTCTTGGAATTTGGTATAATCTTGTTTATCCTTTGGATATGATCTTTATTGAATTCATGATGAATGTTATGTGTTTTGTTACTTGTTTGATTATGGAGTAGTAATTTTATGTTTGTTTGGGCATTATGTGATCTTGGATATAAAGCGTTTGGATATGTGTTTATTGAAATGGTTAAACATGATTTTCTAAGTGTAAAGGCCGAAAGGATACTTATAAACTTATGTTTTATCATTCCACTTTTTATATCGGTTATAATAACTTATAAAGGCCAAAAAGATTTGTTGTTATTAATCGATATAATCACTAGTTATATTTAAAAGTCGAAAGGATTTATAACTTGTAAAAACTCTATTTTCTAAACTTATAAACACTATCCTAAACACTTCATTATCAAAGTGATCATTGCCTAAACAAACATACCATAATCATTTGATTGAATCATCTTTTTATTGCTCTCTTTGCATTATTCGATATATGCTCATTTTGGTTAATTTGATACGTGACAATCTTATTAACCTTAATACATTAATTACAAACTGTGAAAACTTCAATTCCCGTGGAATGACTTGGACTTACCTACAGCTATACTATACACGAACGGGTATACTTCCCGAGTGTTGTGTTTTTAGTAAAATCTGTATTTCTAGTATTATAAATTTAAAGCTTGGAAAACACACATCAGAGTTTCTTTGTAACTGAAAGTTCTTCATATTTCTTTGTCCTAGTGGTGCCATCCTCTTAAACAACAATAGGCCATACAAGTGGACCAACTAAGTTAAGAATCATTCTCCCGTTCTCCTTATTCTCTATGTATAGTTCCATACGACTCTTCCAAGAGTCATACATAGATTTTTCCAAATTGAGAGGACAGTTTTCCGCATCGGCAATGATCATGAATTATGCTAAAGTTGTCATTTTGAATTGATTGATTAAATGAGAAAAGATAACTTTTGATTAGAGGAATTTGTGTTAAAGTGATGTTCTTGAAGTGATTAAGTAATGGAATTACACAGGATTTTACAATTCTTGATAAAACCGAGAAGATAAATGAATATTTCACGAGATTTTACAAATCACAGAAAAAAACCGTATAAATCACCTAGAAGAGATGTATAAATCGCCTAGGCAAAAACAGTGTATAAATCTCCCAAGCCAATGTATAAACCGCCTAATTGAAATGTATAAACGCCTAAGAGAAATTGTATAAATCACGAAAAAGAAGTGTATAAATCTCCCAATGAAAGTGGTATAAATCTCCTGAAGAATACGTATAAATCACCCAGAATAAATGTATAAATCACCCTAGAGAAGAAGTATAAATCGCCCAATATATGATGTACAAATCACCCAAGGAAGATGTATAAGAAGAAATTCCGTATAAATCGCCTAGTAAATGGTATAAATCGCCTAATGTATTAGGTATAAATCGCCTAAGGATAAAACAGTATAAATAGCCTAAGGAGAAACAATATAAATCGCCTAAGGATAAAACAATAAAAATCGCCTATTGAGAAAACTGTATAAATAGTCTAAGGAGAAAACAGTATAAATCGCTGTGACAACCGTGGTTTAAGCCGGTTGGTCAGTTTGTTTATAATTTATTTGAAGCGTTTATGTGTGTTCTTTATGTGTTTTATGTGTTTTGTGAGAGATATGTGTATGAGATTGAAGTACATGATTTATGAATCATGGTACTAGTTGAAATGAGATTGAATGGAAATGAGATCATTTGAAAGCTTTGCGTAGTTTCAAATGTCATGTACGTAATTTTCTATGTACGTACTATATATATAATACATATTATATATATATTATGTTAGTATTTTAGTGATTTTAGAGTACTTTTAGTTTTTAGAAAGTTAAAGGTTTAGCGAAATAAGCAAAGGTTTTAACCTAAAATCAAAAAAATATAGGTATTAAAGCTGTAAATAATAATAAATAATTTTTTTTTGTAATAGAAAAAAAAAACGAATTTTAGTAAAAGAAAAGAAAAAGGAAAAAATATCCTAATTAGATTAGAACTAGTTTTTGGTAATTATCTTTTAAAGCCTATAAATACAAATCAAACCTAAACCAAATCACTTTAATTTTTCCTCTCCTTCCCTTGGCCGATCGAACAACACAAAACAAGAAGAAAACCTCAAAAAAATTTTGGGTTTTGATTTTCAAGAGTTAAGGTATTGTTTTTTAAATTTTTCAATACAATTGATTTTAATTAACGTAACAATCATTAAGGATGGATTAGGTTATTGTAAATAATCTGTAATTAAGAGGTTTTGATCATCAAAAATCATATCAAAACATCTTTTTAATTAATGGTCTTGCTACTATAGCAAGTTCATGATGTTTATGAGTTATTAGAATTTTTGTAGAATTTTTCTAAGTGTTTAAATGGGTCTGCTCAAGCTAAACTTTTTGAAGGTCGAATCAGGTCAAATTCTGGACACTTTGTGATGTTAAATATTTATGAAATAGTTACAGTCACTATTATTTTTATCCAAAAATCATAGAAGCTCACAACTCATTGGGAAGCTATGGAATGTAAGGAGAAGAACTAATTAGGTGTTTTAGTATTTTATTTTGAGTCATCTTGTGACTATAAAAATGGGATAAAATACAGAAAGCTCAGATGTAAGTTTTATAAGGTAACTTGAGGTTAGCAAGTTGTGAAGAGTATATAGATGAGTTAAACCAGGATAGGGTATAGAGTATCCATCGTTGTGATTGTTACATTGACTTGGGTGAGAGACCTAATCGATGGTAACATGTTTGTATTTTTTTGTATAGATTATTTGCAAGGTTAATTGAAGAGTTTGGATTTGCTTTACATCGAGGTGAGTTTTACAGTTCTACTTTTTACTTATATTTTAGGATGAAAATGATGCAAAACTGTTTTTGAATTATGAAGCGTGATATGTGTTTTTAAGTGTCGACATATATGATTGCTATGTGCTATTGCTATGTGATATTGATTGTGGTAAGGCATGTGTATGTGAGGATGACATGACCTTGTGTGAGACCAGAACAGACTTAGCTAGTCAAGTGGGTCAGTCTTGCGCGGAGATATTCAATCTTGCGCGGAGATATTATGGGACGGAGGGGTACGATCCACCCTAGATAATGTGAATTTATGTGGTGATAGAATAGCCATGCATATATGTTCGTAAATGTTGTTTTTGTTGATCGCGGTGTCATAAGTGAGTCTTAAACCTGTAACTCTCACCAACAATTTTGTTGACGTTTAAGCATCATTTTCAGGTGAGCAAAACGTGTGAAGAGTTAGGAAGAGGAATTAGCTGGACCATAAGCTTGCATTGCGGAATCTATGTACATTTGTTTTGTCTTAGTTGGTTGCACTTTATGAATTTGAATGATAAATATTGCGTCAGTGCTCCATGACACTTTGCTCTTGTTAAATTATTGATTAATTCATTTAGTATTTCTCTATTTTGACGCCTTGTGTTGTGATGATGTCTATTAATCATGCCTTGTGATTTTGCCTTGGCGGGGTGTGACAGATTGGTATCAGAGCCACAAGTTATAAAGAACTAGGTGGTTGGCCTAGACTATAACTTAGGAACCTTCATATAGTTGCATTTTAGGATCTATGTGTTTACATGTACGTAACTAGTATATACTTACATATATTTGAAAGTTTTCATTTGTCTATTTTGTCTACTACTTCCTAATAGTATATATATATATATATATATATATATATATTACTAGGAAGTAGTAGACAAAATAGACAAACCTAATATGAATTGCACATTTTGGTATTATTTATGTGTTTTTGTTTTCTTGCTCACTTATGAGTACGATCTCGACTTGTGAGTGATTCGACAACGAGAGATGTAGAATGAGAGCCGATTGAAGAGGAGCATCTCGAGGAACCAAAGGAGGGATGGATGTTAGGAGAATCGAAGAAGAGGTCGATCCGGATTTCCTCTTGGATGCTCGTAGTAGGACTGGTCCCGCCGAGTCGGGTGACTCTTGTTAAAGCAAGGTCAAACCCGAGCGAGGCCCAGCATAAGTTTATTTCATCTGTTATCTCTACACGTCGCGGTCGTTGGTGAATTCACTTGGTTTTTTCCATATTTAGGGTTTGTAATCTTCGTCCTTCTTTCTATCGTTTTGGGATTTTATCCTTATGTGTATATGTGTTGTTTTAATGGATCATTATGTTAGAATTGTATGAGATTTTCTATGTGGTACGTTTGTATAAATGTGTGTTATCTTCGAGATGTGTAGTCTTGGGAGTAAGTATACGTGTATAAAATATGCAATTATAATTATGGTGGCCAACATAATTATAAAAGCATCACACACGTGGACTTGTGACCTTGATTACATTGATCGATGTTGTGTGTTATGTGGTAGTGTAAGATGTGTTATGATGGGATGTATTTTGGATAGTTGAGTGGATAGTAAGATTTCCTTTCTATCTATTGTTTGCGGATATCATGGATACCGGTTGGTATTATCGTTGCAATTAATAAGTTGGTTTGATAGCTCGTGTCCGTCGAGATACCTAACTCTCGTGTTAATATTCCTTGTTGGTATTATGATAGAACTGGAGTTCTATGTCATCCGTTCAACGTTTCTATTTGCTTCTTTTGTCAAGAGTAAGGGCGTTCTTGATTTTTGTTCTTTGATCATTTTTATGAGTGAGTCTCTATGATTTAGTCGGTTCTTGATGTTTCTTCTTAAGTTTCGTTGGTACGTGTTCGTTTTTAAATGATATTTTGGTATTGAAGTTCTTAAGGTGTTTGAAGTCCCTTTTCGAGATAATAATGTCTTTTGTTTTGAGTCACGCGTTTCTGTTAGTAACACACTATGGAAATTTTTTTTTGAAATAATAATAATGTCGAAGTGATTTTTATATTTAATGAGATATTTGTTAAGTGCCGAAAACTTTGTTTTAAATTGAATTATACAAATAATATGCAACACATTTCTTTTATAGCCATCCCTTGATTTTTTTATGAAGACTATATTTAAAATAAGTTTATGAAAATTTTATTTAAAATTATTATTTTTAAATGATTTACATTATTAACTAATATGATTCTACTGTTTTAAAAATGACTGATATAAAGTTATGGAAGATAATTCTCGCGGGTGAAAAAAATCGATTGTTTTGTACAAGGTTCGTATTCTTTTATTTATAGGTCGTGATACGTGGTGTTATTCAATAGGTGTCTCTTGCGTCGATGGTACGTTTGTTGTGTCGATGGTGTGTTTTTTTTTCTTATCAATACATACATTCGGTTTGATTTTCCTTTGAGTTTTTGTGATTTTTGAATTTTTACCAAAAATTGGTACATGTAAAGTCTTGGTATTTGTTCATAGTTGGTTCAATATTCGTGCATTACCCTATTCGATTTACCGTCGTCCTTCGAATTCGTTTTATGTCCGTATTATGTGATCTTAGAGTTGATGTTAGTTCACATCTTCTGAGTTGTGCCTATGTGATTGAGGTAGTGAAACGGATGAGTTAAGTTGTTGGAATTAGAAGGTTCTCGTTTCACTATAGATCTAGTATCGTTGGTTATGAGAGGGTTCATATAGTCGTATGAGAGAATTGGTTGTGAAGTATAAGGTTGAGAAAGTATGCCACGAGGAGATGGTTAAAATGCCTTTGGTGGATTTGAAGGTGCTGGAGGTTCGTGGGGAAATAAACTAATGTGAATACAAGGTCTCGTAGGAGTACCAAAGTAGATGAGTTGAAATTATGTGATATACATGTAGTATGCGAGTTCCCCAAAGTGTTCTCTAAGGATTTAATAGGTTTACCCCTTGGCGTGAAGTAGAATTTCGTATAGAGTTAGTACAAGGAGTGACACCGATTGCGAAGGCCAGTGTCGTTTGGCGCCTACGGAGATGAAAAAGTTGTTGGAATAATTGCAAGAGCTGCAAGGTAAAGGTTTTAATCGACCTAGTTATTCGCTATGAGGAAGCACATGTATTGCTTGGCAATACGTAGGATGGGTCATTTAGGATGTGCATAGATTATCGCGAGTTGAGTAAGATAGATCTTTATTCGGACTGTCACCAAATGAGGGTGCACGAAGATGAAATTCTAAAGACTGCTTTTAGGATGCGTTATGGACGCTATGAGTTTGCGGCTATGCCTTTTTCGGTTGACCAATGCACCAGCGATTTTAATGGACATAATGAATCGGGTGTGCTATCCGTATATAGGCAAGTTGTCATCATGTTTAGCGACAACATTTAGGTCTACACGAAGTCTAAGAAGGAGCACGAGTCACATTTGAAGATGAATTTGGAGCCGCTGAAGAAAGAGAAGTGTCATGTGAAGCCCAACAAGGTCGAAGAGGAGTGAAAAGGAAGCTTTTCGGAAGTTGTAGGAACAATATAGGTAATGAACCGATCTTGGCATTACCGAAAGGATCAGACAATTTCATAGTGATGCGTGGAGCAAGGGTTAGGATGCTTGCTTAGACGAAGAGAGAAGGTGATTGCTTATACGCTGCGACAACTGGATATTCATAAGAAGAATGACACGACTCACGTTATGGACTTAGGCGTAATGGTTTTGCTCTAAAGTGATAGAAGCATTATGTGTACGAGATGAAGAGTGTGATCTATACGGATCATAAAAGTCTTCGACACATTTTCAATCAGAAGGATTGAACTTGAGGCAGAGACGATGGATGGAGTTATTTAGGGGTTGTTATTGTGAGACCAAGTACCATGTGGGAAAGGGCGGACATAGTTGTTGATGCATGGAGTAGGAAAGGATGAGTGAAGCCAAGACGAGTTTGAGATATATGTATGACGATCCAAGCTAAGATTAGAGAGAAGATGTTTGTGGTATAGGTTGAGACGTCCAAAGCAGAGAACGCGTCAACAGAGATGTTGCGTGGCTTGGACTAACAAATAGAGAAAAGAGATGGTGGTAGGTTATAATTTTTGGATAGAATTTTGATTCTTATGGTAGGCGATGTAAGGACTTTGATTATGGAGGAGGCGCATGCGACGAAGTATTATGTTCGTCCTGGAGTAAGTAAGATGTAATATGATCTTAGGTATATGAATTGGTGGCCGAGTATGAGGAAGGATATAGCTGGTGGCGTTAGTAAGTATTAATCGCGACCCTGATCGTAGGATCGTACGATCCTACGATCCCACACACAAAAAACGATCAGGATCGTAACAAGATCGTAATTCAGGTAGGATCGTATCAGGATCTTAGGGTCGTAGATAGGATCGCAGGATCTGATCGGATCACGTAGGATCGCAGAATGACCTTATTTTGGACTTTTGGTAATTTAGGCTAAGGTTTATAAATTTTCATCAAGACGGTTTCATATTTTTTTCTATCCATAATCGTTTAACGATTGAAACATGAAGTAGGTGCACGTATGTAGTATCTTTTTTATCCATATCATTCATTTATCGATTGAAACATGAATGAATTTTGTGCAAGTATGTATTACAACATATATAATGTTCTATTAACATGGTACTTGAACATATAACGTTTTTCTTTTATCATCCATTTAGACTCGTTTATCATATAAGGGGGAATTTCATATATACCTAATAAAATTTGAAAGATTAAATATTTCTCTAAGACACAAGTTATCAATGCATAATGTAAAATGCTATTAAAGAATGTTTGGATAAAAAATGTAAATATTAAAGTGTTTTTGAGATATATGTAAATGCTCATCATATAAAATATTATATAAAAACATATAGAAATATAAAAAACAACCTTATACAAAAATATATATGTTTTCATAGGATCTTACGATCCCGATCCGATCATACAATTACGATCTTGCAAAACTGAAAACGATCCTAAGTAAGATCCCGATCCTGACAACCTTGTTAGTAAGTATTAAGCACGATTGGAAGTAGAAGATGAGCATCAAAGGTCTTTAGGTTGTTACTACAACCTGAGATACCCGATTGGAAGTGGAAAAGGAAAGATTAAGATTGCCTGATGAGCTGAGTATCGGGAGTTATTTGAGTTGTGTTAAAATTACGAGTAAATCTGAAATCGCGATGAATTTTTTTAGGACGTTGAGCTTGTATCAACTCATATCTTAATTTCAAAACAGTTCTCGTTTGATGAGTTACGGGGGGATTTTTTAAAG
This sequence comes from Tanacetum coccineum, assembly GCA_026074375.1. NCBI lineage: Eukaryota > Viridiplantae > Streptophyta > Magnoliopsida > Asterales > Asteraceae > Tanacetum > Tanacetum coccineum. The sequence goes on from BQNB010062778.1 coordinate 11,249, forward strand.
GGGAATTATAATGAAAATTCATTGGGGGGTTTGTTACACAACTTTGTTTTTTTTGAGGAGAATTTCCTCGAGGTAGGGCTAGAGGGTTTCATGTAGTTAGTTGTTTCGATTCGTTTATAGTTGTTATGTTGCTATTCGTATATTTGTGTGGGTAACCAAAGTTATTAGCAGTAAGTTTCCAATAGTTAAAGTTAGTTGGAATTCAAAGCGTAACATTAATAAACATAGGTATGGGAGGACTACTTGAAAGATAAGTATCCTCGATTATTTGTTTGGTAATGATAGAGTTGAACCATTTGGTTAAATCTCAGGACGAGATTTCCTAAAGGAGGGGATACTGTGACAACCGTGGTTTGAGTCGGTTTGTCAGTTTGTTTAGAATTTATTTGAAGAGTTTATGTGTGTTCTTTATGTGTTTTATGTGTTTTGTGAGAGATATGTGTATGAGATTGAAGTACATGATTTATGAATCATGGTACTAGTTGAAATGAGATTGAATGGAAATGAGATCATTTGGAAGCTTTACGTAGTTTCAAATGTGGCGTATTTTGTCTTTTTTGTAGTGTACGTAATTTTTCTGTGTAGTACAATATATATAATTACATTATTATCATATATTTATATTATTGTTAGTATTTTAGTGATTTTAGAGTACTTTCCATTTTTAGAAATAATTGGAAGTGAAGGCTTGTTAGAAATCTAGTTAGAAAGTTCAAGGTTTAGCGAAATAAGCAAATGTTTTAACCTAGAATCAAAAAAATATAGGTATTAAAGTTGTAAATAATAATAAATATTTTTTTTTACAATAGAAATCAAACGAATTTTATGTAAAAGAAAGAATAAAGGAAAAGTTACCTATTTAGATTACTACTTGTTTTTTGTAATATCTTTAGGCCTTTATATAAATACAAATCAATACTAAACTAAATCACTTTTGATTTTTCCACTCCTTACCTGGGCTGGCTTCGAAAACACAAAACATGAAGAAAGAAATCCCCAAAAATTTTAGGGTTTGATTTTCAAGAGTTAAGATATTGTTTTTAAATTTTTCATTACAATGATTTTAATTAACGTTACAATCATTTTGATAGGATTGGTGTTATTGTAAATTTAATCTGTAATTAAAAGGTTTTGATCTTTCAAAATTCTTTTTCAGGGATAATCATTGGGTTTTTTGGTAAGTTAATTAGGTTAATTAGTGTAAATCGGAAATAGAAATCTGGGCAGAATTTTAGGTCATTATTTAAAGACCTATCTCAGTCATACAGATAGCTTTTATTGATTTTCTTAAGCCTAAAATTAACTACAGAGAGTCTAATTTCCAACCCAAGTTGTCTCATGAATTAAAAGTGAGTGGAAGTTAGTCAAATTAAGCAAACAAGATTCGTTGTCAAAACTGAGTTTTCGGGGCAGATTCTGAGTTGTGTTTGTGAGGTCAAAAACCATACAAACGTCTTTTTAATTGATAGGCTTGCTACTGTAGCAAGTTCATGATGTTTATGATTTTCTAGAATTTTTGTAGAATTTTCCTATGTGTTTAAATTGGTCTGCTCAAGCTAAACTTTTTGAAGGTCGAATCAAGTCAAATTCTGGACACTTTGTGATGTTGAATTTTTATAAAATGGTTACACTAATTATTATTTTTATCCAAAAATCATAGAAGCTCACAATTCATTGGGGAGCTATGGAATGTAAGGAGAAGAATTAATTAGGTGTTTTGGTATTTTATTTGGAGTCATCTTGTGACTATAAAAACGGGATAAAATGCAGAAAGTTGAGATGTAGGTTTTATAAGGTAACTTGAGGTTAGCAAGTTATTAAGAGTATATTGATGAGTTAAATCAAAGATAGGTATAGAATTTCCATCGTAGTGACTTGTTACAAACGACTTGGGTGAGAGACCTAATCGATGGTAAATAGTGTGTATTGTTTTGTATAGATTATTTTCAAGGTTAATTGAAGAGTTTGGAATTGCTGTGCATCGAGGTGAGTTTTATAGTCCCACTTTTTACTTATATTTTAAGATGGAAATGATGCAAACTGTTTTTGAATTATGAACCGTGATATGTGTTATTAAGTGTCGAACTATATGATTGCTATATGCTATTGCTATGTGATATGAATTGTGGTAAGGCATGTGTATGTGAGGATGACATGACCTTGTGTGAGACCCGAACAAACTTAGCTAGTCAAGTGGGTCAGTCTTGCGCGGAGATATTCAGTCTTGCGCGAAGATATTGTGGGACGGAGGGGTACGATCCACCCCAGATAAATGTGAATTTATGTTGTGATAGAATAGCCATGCATATATGTTCGTAAATTTTGTTTTTGTTGATCGCACCGGTTGTCTTAAAGTGAGATCTTAAACATGTAACTCTCAACAACAATTTTGTTGACGTTTTAAGCATTATTTTTAGGTGAGCAAAACATGTGAAGAGTTAGGAAGAGGAATTAGCTAGACCATAGGATTGCATTACGGAATCTATGTTCATTTGTTTTGTCATGGTTGGTTGCACTATATGAATTAGAATGATAAATGTTGTAGGTGTTATCATGACACTTTGTGTCTTTTATATATTGGATTTTAATTCATTTAGTATTTCTCTATTTTGACGCCTTGTGTTGTGATGATGCCTATTGATCATGCCTTACGATTCCATCTTGGCGGGGTGTGACAGATTGATATCAGAGCCACAGGTTATAGAGAACTAGGTGGTTAAACACTGTAACACCCCAAAAATGTGTCGCAGCGGAAATATGTCAGGGGGCGTTACTTCATATACAATAGGCACAAGATACAAATTAGAGATCGGACCTCTCAAATGTGTCGTTGTAAAACAATCTCATTGATTTTTTGAAATCTAATTATAGTTGTCCCATAAATTGCCATCACCATTGAAAAACTTGAATGTAAAGACTCCAATGCACATAAAACATAAATCAAGATCTAATTTCACTGAGAAAACATGCTTAAAAGTGCGTCAACATTAAAGTCTGGTGAGTTCATAGATTTGTTTTAAATATGTATGTAAGTTTCAATCAAATATATATTTATCTACTGTGTCATCACTAGTACCATGAAAAAAGTTTATAAAATATGCACGACCATTTTTATCGTTACCAAACACGTACCAATCTCATCCCAAAAGATTTTTATAAATAATGCATGACAAATTTAACGTCACCAAAATGTTCCAAGTATGTATGTGTCGGGGGGCCCTGTAGTCCCCAACATGATCCGACATGTTATAACGTTCGTTTACCTGGTGATAGCTAATCACCCGAACGGGGATTGTCAATCCCGAATAGATCTATTTCATAACATACGCGCAGACAACATGCTATAACGTTCGTTTGCCAAGTGATAGCTAATCACTCGAACGGGGATTATCAATCCCAAATAGATCTATTTCATAACATTCGCGCTCACCCTCCAAGTGATTTACAGTTCATGACACTGTGACGTAGACTTGTTGTATGTGCCCGATTCGGGCAGTGATACAAATAATGTGTTCCCATCATGGGTGTTCCATCTGCAACACCCGGGCATGTAATGCTTGTTGGCCCGAAAAGGTGCCAACAATTGTAATCCGAAAAAACAATTTCAAATGTAAAAGTTATGCATTTGGTGACAAAGAGAAAGTCAAAATGTATCCCATAGCGAGCTATGCAAATAAGTATGTAAACCGATTTGAAATCAATCATGTAAATGTGTTTGTAATGAATCGCAAAAATCAAGTATGTAATCCAAGTGTGTAGAATAGTATGTAAAAGACATTGTAAACGAATATGTAAACAAGTTGAGTTGAGCATGTATTCTCCCCCGAGATTTGTAAGGTAAATGTAAAACACATTATACCCTAATCCTGTTTTACACTTATCCATTATCTGTCTGTCTAGAAGTTTACTTAGGCTTTTTGATGAATTTTCAAATTTTTGTACTCTAAGTTGAACCTCATCATTTCTTTTGTAGCCAACTATATCTTCCTTTTAAGCTCTGTAATATCTAAATCTCTTAAATAGATTTCACGTTTTAAAAGTTTTATATCTTCCTCATACACATATTCATTTTTCTTAAAGACTACTAGTCTAGCTTCTACAGATTCTAAACCAGTTTTATAAGAGACAACACTTATCCTACCTGTTCTTAAGTCTTTAACTAATTGTTCATTTTGTTCTTTTAGATATTTTACACATTCTAAACAAGATGAACAACAATTTGAGTCGTTAGATACCTCGGAGTTTGTAGAAGAACTAGAACTTGTTAAAGAAAAAGCCATGAGAGCGAAATTGGTTGGACCTTCTTCTGCTTGGTCACTCTAATCATAGCCAAAGCCATCACACTGTGATACTAAGGCATTTGAAATAGTTTCCTCAACTAGCACAGTCCTTCTGGTAGGCTCCTTGTTCCTGCTGTCTTGATTCCTGGGTGCTCTGCACTCCCTTGCAAAGTATCCTCTCTTGTGGCAGTTGAAACACTCCACCTTAGACTTGTCAAACCCAATTTTTTCTTTGTTGGCCATGTCCAGCTTCCTTCTAGTATTCTTCAGGAATCTTCTTGGCCTCATAGTCAGCATAGCAATGTTCCACCTCAAATCTATCTCTTCTAGATCATCAGGATTGATTTGTTGTAGATATTCATTATCAAGTTGTGGAGTACTTGGTTGGCTAGCAAAGAAGGAATACATCACAACATCACTTAAATTTTCAACAGTTGTTGAGCTATCAGCAGCACCTTGAGTGCTAGCAGTATTAACACCCTGAGCAGTATTAACTGCTCTAGTTGCACTATTAGTGCTGCTTGAGGACAGAAATGCTACATTGTATGAGATTGTGGCTGAGGTAGATGTCCCATTGACCTCTGATTCATAAGCCTTCAGGTTGTTAAAGAGGTCATCCAAACTCAATGTCTTAATTTCTAGTTTGCTCCTCCATACAATAGTATGCATAGTCCTTTCTTATGACAAACTTCTCAAGAACTTCTGATTGATGTCTTCTTGAGGGATAACTTCACCATGCATCTCTAGTTGACTAATTAGCTTTTGAAGCCTTTCATAAGTTTGCTTAATCACTTATGTGCTAGATGCAACAAAGTTTTCATATTGTTGCTTTAGAAGATTTTTCTGAGTTTTCTTTATAGCAGTATTACCTCTAAATATGTTCTTAATAGCCTGCATTAGTGTTTTAGCATCCTTGTATCAGTTGAACTTTAATTGATGCTCATTAGGTAAGGCCATCGACAAAGTGATTCTTGCCTTTAACTTTGCCCTTTTTTGTGCCTTCTCTTTAACACTTGTAGGAGGAATAACATTCTCTTTACCATCAACAGTTTTTGTTACTATGGGTGCATTACCGTTTTCTACGATCTCCTATAGAGTGTAATCAATGCACTATAGGTATTCTTCTATCCTCATCTTCCAGAGATCATACTCACCAGGTTAGAGTATGGGTAGCTTGATGGTTTGAGTAGATTAAGAGTCCATTGCTTCTTGAAAAATATCAAAACAATGATTTCTAGATATCTTACTATATGCCCTAGGACTCCTTTTTTTCAACAAGGAGTCTTACATTGCTTACAATTTTCCTAAGTTATCATGATCGTCTAAACAAATAACTTATACGTATCTTTTACAAAAATATCTCATACTTATCACATAAGCAATCATTATCTTTTCTCTGATAAGTTTTTGTTCGAGATTCTCTGTCAGCATTAAACTTTCAGCAGTTTGTAATTCTTTATGGTGTTGTAACTTTGACAACCAAAGTAGAACTTTTGTACCAGCAGCACTAATGTGTACAAGCTGACATTTTCGTACTTAGTAAGTTTTCTTCAATCTTCATCAGCAGTATATATTTATAAACTTACTTAGTAGTACTTACAGTAGTAAATACCTTGCAGTTAGTAAATAGCAGTATAACTTTTCACTTGCAGTAGTAACTAGCCAGTACTATTACTAGCATAATTTTCGTTATAGATACTAACAACACTATTTTTGTTTAGCAGCAGTAACTAATACCTTAATAGTCTTAACTTCCATTTAGCAGTAGTAACTTCCAAACAGCATCAAGAGGCTTTTAATCCCAACAGTGTTGACGAATTGAATGGTCAAGGGAATGACAGGCGGTTGGGATCATTATAGGAAATGTTTGCAAGGAGTCAATGGGAATGTAGAGGGAGTCAATGGGGGGTGTAGGAGGAGCACCCGACTTCTCGCGATTAATGCTGATTGAAGATCTCATTCAATGCAGTCAAACAACGATTAATGCTGATTGAAGATTAATTACAACTTGAAGATTAATGCTGATTTAGTTTCTTAATTATTTAGTCAACCATATTAAATACATTGACTAAGTATTTAATACAAATTGTTGACTGGAATTAATTTTCTTTATAAGTCTTATGGTCTCTCTCTATATAAAGAGATCATAGACACATAGTTTTATATATCCAGATATATAGAGCTCTCCCAATAAGAGTTTAGTAAACGTGTGTGTGTGTACACAGTAGTTAGTTAGTTAATAGTTATTTAGTTAATAGTTAGTTAGTAGTCTCAAAGTATAGATTTGGGGCAAGATGGAAACGTATGATAATAAAACCTTGTTTGATAATATACTGTTCTTATTATTCCGCTGTGCATATTTATATTATCTGTAAAACATATCCTAGATGGGCTTAAAAGATCTCCACAATTGGTATCAGAGCCTGGTGGCTCATGATATCTAGGATATACAAGGTTTATGGAGTCGATTCTATGGAGGACGTATTGTTCATGGTGCTTATTCGTCCATACAAGTTCAAGATTGATGATGTTAGTACGTGTTTATGCTGCCAATACTTCATTGCTACTGCCTGATTTTATTAAATGCTACTGCTTCGTGTATTAGTACTGCTAGGTTTAAAAGCAGATACTATTGTTTGGTTCGTGTGTTTGTACTGCTAGTATTGAATGAGTTTGTATTGCTAGCTTTATGCGATAACGGATAACACACAGCTTGGTTCTCGGATGGGACAAAGATTCAATTAAATTGAAAAAGGTTGTTTTTAGATTTATTAAAGATGTGATTACGAAGACGATTGATTATCACTTATTTGATGTTGTAGTTAAGTTTCACAAGTGCGTGTTCTTATCATATCTTAAAGTGGGTGTTACACTTTAAAGATAACTTGTTCATTTTATATGGTGTTGATGAGGACTTGAAGAATCTAGCAATGTGTGATTTTTCTTATGATGCTCTATGCGCACATTGGCTATCACTTAAAGGAGTTATGTTGTAGTGCTAAGTGTCTCATCTAGTTGAGGATTCTTTCAAGAGGTTGTAGTCTACTTATACTTCTTGGTTCAGTATAAGTTTGGAGTCATGTGGATAAACAAGACATAAGACACAAGTTTGGGATATTCAACTTCTTCATTAAATTCGTTATACTCAGTTTTCTTCATCAGTAATCATTACAAAAAGCCTACAGAATTGAAGATGTTCATGCACAGTTTCAGGGGAAGGTCATTACTACTGCTAGTCATTATTAATACTACTAGTTTAAAATTTCTATTGCTTGAGATCATTATTTGTGTTGAACTTCATGGGGGTAATTTGAGTCAGTGGAAAGCTTGGATTAAAAGTTTTGATATATGATTTGAAGTTGTAAAGATCAAAGTTGCTTATATGTTCCCTATTAGATGAAGACAAAAAGGGGAAGATGATTATATGATTAGCAACTTATAGATCCCGTAGTGGCATGGAATGGAGATTGATAACTTAAGGGGAAGATCTTAAGTTAAGGGGAAGCAGTTTACAAAGGAAGATTGTTTCATTCAGGGAGATCTATGATCTCAACTTCAAGGGAAGTTCGTGCAAGAATTTGTTTGTTTTGTCATCATCAAATAGGAGAAGATTGTTGGGATTTACAGATTTGATGAGATAAAAGAACAAAAGAATGAAACAAGAAGGACTAAGAAACCCTAAAAACCCTAATTTTCAAGAAATCGTATGGTGAAAGTTTTATGGGGTTTTGAAGATTCAGTGCTATAATGATGCTTATAATCGTCCTCTCTACCTGTTTGGGTATGCAATACGATTGGTAAGCTTTGTCACTATTTATTTAGGTTTCTTTTTGATCCGTTATGCTCTAACTGATCAAACCCTAGACAATTAAGGTTTGTATATTTTTCAGATCTGATGTGGTGTATACACGACTTAGTATGAATTCATTCAAACTCTTTTAGGGTTTTCTTGATAAGCCGTGATTGTATAAAGTTGGGGTTTGCACTAATGGTATCTATGGTGGTCATGATTTGGAAGAGAAGGATGTTAATGCTATTCTTGATCATTATCGTGCTTAAATCAAAAGACATGGAAACTTTCAAGGCAATGATCTAGATCAGCTGGTTTTCTTCGGGTAATAGGAATGGTTAATACTGCTAGGGTTAGTAGTTACTACTGTTGGATTTGTATACAAAGTTAATGTTGTTTAAGAAGATTAATGTTGCTTGGATATAGTTTTTGATGTTTGTTTAAATTAGTGCTGCTCGACTCAGTTAATGCTGCTAGGGCTCAAGTACATATTAACGCTGCTAGTATATACTTAATGCTGTCAAGAATGGTTAATGCTGCTAATGTACTTTGTGCTGCCTAGTATGGAAGAACAGTAGTAAGTCATGAGTTAATACTGCTAAGGTATAAAAGCAGTTACTACTGTTATTATTGTTGGTTAATACTGCTAGCATGTTAAAAAGTAGTGTACTATGCTTGTGGTAAAAGCAGTTAGTTACTGCTGATTGGGATTAAAAAGTAATAATGCTTCATGATACTGTTATTTAGAATTTAAGACGTTAAATAAAACTCGGTTACAATAATGTTAATTACTCTTCCTATGTTAATTATGTCTGGGTTTAAAGGAAGTTAGTACGCTAGAATGCATTACAACTGCTAAGCCCTTATCTGATAAAAGAAGATTAAGTACTGCTAGCATTTGACCATATATTGGATAACACACACATAAAAAGTATGGTGATACAAGGCCTGAAGATGAATTTGAAAGAGTATTGTATGGAGATTTGAGAGTTATGTTTGAACCAGACATAAAAAGTGATGTATGGAGAATGTTGCAAGGATACAGGGTGACTACTTGGAAGTTGATTGATTCATCTGGAGTTCACTTTGTAAGGTTTGATAATCTTCACATTTTTATGTTGGTTGAAAGAAGATACCCCCTTACACCAATTACCATCACCAATATGCTCAACAAGAAACTTCAAACTGATCATCAAAATGAGATGTGTTATCAACTGCTGAAGCTTATGGTAAAGCAGCGAAAAGGAAAATGAAAGGTTTGAATGCATCTTCCTGAAGTGTGATGAAGACTTTTAAAGAAGAAACTTGAAGATTCAGAAGATGAACATCAAGTTTAGGGGAGGATTGTTGGGTCTTAAAAGACTTCATGGATTCTTAGAAGTTACTGCTGCTCAGGTACATAATGGAAATTATGCTAAGTGGTTAGTACTGGTAGTATAATGTTACCACTGCTAGTTACTACTGTTAGTATAATTTAGTACTGATAGCATAAAGTTACTGCTGTTAGTTGAAGTTAAGACTGCTCAGTGTTGAAGACTAAAATATAAGCTAAGTAGTTAGTGTTGTTAGTAGTAAAAGCTAAGACTGCTAGTACAGGTTACTACTGTTAGTATATATTAGTACTGCTAGTACTAATATTACTACTGCTTATGTTTATTAGTGCTGCTGGTGGAAAGATTATGACTGTTTGAAGACTTTCTACTGTCAAGAGGATAAAGACGAATTAAAGAGATAAAGATTGTTTGGAGAACAAGAATGCGTGTGAAGATAAGTGTTGAGATATTTATGTACAAGATATATATGTATTTATTTAGAAGATTACGTTTATGTTTAGAAAAGATTGAGATATCTTAGGAATGTATTGTAAGCCGACTATGACTCTTTAGTCTATAAAATGAGGCTCTAGGGCATTAGTTGAAAATATACATCCAACACGTCTATCACATCGATCATCACAAACACACATACACAGATCCAAAGATTAAGAGTCTTGTAAGCTTCAAGGTTGTAAACCCTAGTACTAAGACAGAGTACTCGTATTATTATCTTTAATAATATTGAAGCATTTTGTTACATCGTGTGTTCATTCATTCATATTCACTGTTCCATTGATATATCTTCTAGATATTAAAGAGTAGATTCCGCATACTCTTTGATATACACACAAAGTTTCTACTATTGTTATTTTGGATTTATCCAAGGTAACATACTCTTTACAAGGTAAGGAATCGATCTAGGTTTGGGATCAACAAGCCACACAAACTGTCATTACTCATAATGCTGCTTATCAAGCCGATGATTTGGATGCATATGACTCTGATTATGATGAACTCAACACTGCCAAAGTTGCTCTCATGGTGAATTTATCTCATTATGGTTCAGATGCTCTTGCTGAGTTATACAATCCTGATAATCTGGATAACAATATGATTAATCAAGGTATGTAGATGATGCCGTCTTCTAAACAGTCGAGACGTAATGAATCGGGTGTGCTAGCTATATATAGGCAAGTTGTCATTATGTTTAATGATGAAATTTAGGTCTATACGAAGTCTAAGAAGGAGCACGAGTCGCATTTGAAGATGAATTTGGAGCTGCTGAAGAAAGAGAAGTGTCATGTGAAGCCCAACAAGGTCGAAGCGGAGTGAAAAGGAAGCTTTTCGGAAGTTGTAGGAAAAATATAGGTAATGAGCCGATCTTGGCATTACCAAAAGGATTAAACAATTTCATAGTGATGCATGGAGCAACGGTTAGGATGCTTGCTTAGATGAAGAGAGAAGCTGATTGCTTATACAATGCGACAACTGGAGATTCATGTACAGAACGACACGACTCACATTATGGACTTAGGCGTGATGGTTTTGCTCTAAAGTGATAGAGGCATTGTGTGTACGAGATGAAGAGTGTGATCTATACGGATCATAAAAGTCTCTGACACATTTTCAATCAAAAGGATTTAACCTGAGGCAGAGTCGATGGATGGAGTTATTTAGGGGTTATTATTGCGAGACCAAGTACCATGTGGGAAAGGGCAGACGTAGTTGTTGATGCATGGAGTAGGAAAGGAGGAGTGAAGCCAAGACGCGTTTGAGATATATGTATGATGATCCAAGCTAAGATTAGAGAGAAGATGTTAGTGGTATAGGTTGAGACGTCCAAAGCAGAGAACGCGTCAACAGAGATGTTGCGTGGCTTGGACTAACAAATGGAGAAAAGAGGTGGTGATGGGTTATAGTTTTTGGATAGAATTTGGATTCTTATGGTAGGCGATGTAAGGACTTTAATTATGGAGTAGGCGCATGCGACGAAGTATTCTGTTCATCCTGAAGTGAGTAAGATGTAATATGATCTTAGGTATATGAATTGGTGGTTGAGTATGAGGAAGGATATAGCTGGCGGTGTTAGTAAGTATTAAGCGCGATTGGAAGTAGAAGATGAGCATCAATGGTCTTCAGGTTGTTACTACAACCTGAGATACCCAATTGGAAGTGGAAAAGGAAAGATTAACTATGGATAGTAAATCTAAGTTATCAAGATCGAGTAGTGGATGCGATGCGATTTGGGTGATAGTCGATAGACTGACTAAGTTATCCCATTTTCTAGCAATACAAAAAGAATATAAGATAGAGTAGTTGGCAAGGTTGTATGTAAATGAGACAGTTGCAAGACATGGAGTGTACGTGTCGAGCATTCCCGATAAAGATGGAATGGATATCGAGGTTTTGGAAAGGGATGTAGAAGTCATTAGGAACACGAGTAGATATGAGTACTGCCTACCATCCATAGACTGATGGTCAGAGTGAGCGTACTTTTCGGACATTAGTAAATATGTTTAGAGCTTGTGTGAGAAATTTGGTGGTAGTTTTGATACTCACTTTCTGTAAGGTTAGTTTTCCTACAAAGATAGTTATCATTCGAGTATTTGAGGTGTTTCATTGGAGGTATTATATGGAAGAAGAGGTAGGTCGCCTGTTTTATAGGCTGAGATTGGAGAAAGTAAGATGATTGGACTAGAGTTGGAGCAAGAGACGACTAAGGTAGTTGTGATTAAGGAAAGGCCTAATGAAGCCAAAGATCGTCAAGAGAGTTAAGTTGATAGTAGAAATAAAACTTTTAGGGTTTAGTGTTGGTGATCATGTTATGATGAAAGTCTCACCTTGGAAAGGTGTAGTACGTTTTGATAAGAAAGGTGAGTTAGCACCTAGGTATATAGGACCATTTGAGATTCTTGAAAGGATTGGCCCTGTAGCTTATCGGTTAAGATTGCCCGATGAGCTGAGTATCGGGAGTTATTTGAGTGGTGTTAAAATTACGAGTAAACCTGAAATCGCGATGAATTTTTTTAGGACGTTGAGCTTGTATCAACTCATATCTTAATTTCAAAATAGTTCTTGTTTGATGAGTTGCGGGATTAAGATATGAATCACGTTGTTACACAACTTAAGGTTTTTGAGGAATTTCCTCGAGGACGGGCGAGGTTCATGTAGTTGGATGTTTCTCTTCGTTTATAGTTGTTATGTTGCTATTCGTATATTTGTGTGGGTAAGCAAAGTTATTAGCAGTAAGATTCCAATAGTTAAAGTTAGTTGGAATTCAAAGCGTAACTTTGAGTTAACATGGGTATGGGAGGACTACTTGAAAGATAAGTATCCTCGATTATTTGTTTGGTAATGATAGAGTTGAACCTTTTGGTTAAATCTCGGGACGAGATTTCCTAAAGGAGGGGATACTGTGACAACCGTGGTTTGAGCCGGTTGGTCAGTTTGTTTAGAATTTATTTGAAGCGTTTATGTGTGTTCTTTATGTGTTTTATGTGTTTTGTGAGAGATATGTGTATGAGATTGAAGTACATGATTTATGAATCATGGTACTAGTTGAAATGAGATTGAATGGAAATGAGATCATTTGGAAGCTTTGCGTAGTTTCAAATGTCGTGTACGTAATTTTCTGTGTACGTACTATATATATAATACATATTATATATATTATGTTAGTATTTTAGTGATTTTAGAGTACTTTCCATTTTTAGAAATAATTGGAAGTGAAGGCTTGTTAGAAATCTAGTTAGAAAGTTCAAGGTTTAGCGAAATAAGCAAAGGTTTTAACCTAGAATAAAAAAAATATAGTTATTAAAGTTGTAAATAAAAATAAATAATTTTTTTATAATATAAAAAAAATAAATTTTAGTAAAAGAAAAGAAAAAGGAAAAGATATCCTAATAAGATTACAACTTGTTTTTGGTAATTATATTTTAAGGCCTATAAATACAAATCAAGCCTAAACCAAATCACTTTGATTTTTTTCCTCTCCTTCCCTTGGCCGGTCGAACAACACAAAACAAGAAGAAAACCCCAAGAATTTTTAGGGTTTTGATTTTCAAGAGTTAAGGTATTGTTTTCTAAATTTTTCAATACAATTGAATTTATTTAACGTAACAATCATTAAGGATGGATTGGGTTATTGTAAATAATCTTTAATTAAGAGGTTTTGATCATCAAAAATTATTTTAGTTATAATAATTAGGGTTTTGGGTAAGTTAATTAGGGTTAATTATGCTAAATTCGGAATAGAAATCTGGGCAGAATTTTAGGTCATCTTGCAAGAGTGATATCTCGGTCATACGAATAGCTTTTATTGATTTTCTTGAGCCTAAAACTAACTACAGAGAGTTTACTTTCCAACTCAAGTGGTTTCATAAGTTAAAAGTAAGTGTAAGTTAGTCAACTTAATCAAACAAGATTCGTTGTCAAAACTGAGTTTTCAGGGAAGATTCTGAGTTGTGTTTGTGAGGTCAAAAACCATATCAAAACGTCTTTTTAATTGATGGGTTTGCTACTGTAGCAAGTTCAGGATGTTTATGATTTTCAAGAATTTTTGTAGAATTTTCCTAATTGTTTAAATGGGTTTGCTCAAGGTAAACTTTTTGAAGGTCGAATCAAGTCAAATTCTGGACACTTTGTGATGTTGAATTTTTATAAAATGGTTACACTCACTATTATTTTTATCAAAAAATCATAGAAGCTCATAACTAATTGGGGAGCTATGGAATGTAAGGAGAAGAACTAATTAGGTGTTTTAGTATTTTATTTGAAGTCATCTTGTGACTATAAAAACGGGATAAAATGCAAAAAGTTGAGTTGTAGGTTTTATAAGGTAACTTGAGGTTAGCAAGTTGTGAAGAGTATATAGTTGAGTTAAATCAAGATATGGTATAGAGTATCTATCGTTGTGATTGTTACATCAACTTGGGTGAGAGACCTAATCGATGGTAACATGTGTGTATTGTTTTGTATAGATTATTTGCAAGGTTAATTGAAGAGTTTGGATTTGCTTTGCATCAAGGTGAGTTTTACAGTCCTACTTTTTACTTATATTTTAGGATGGAAATGATGCAAAACTGTTTTTGAATTATGAACCTTGATATGTGTTTTTAAGTGTCAAACTATATGATTGCTATGTGCTATTGCTATGTGATATTAATTATGGTAAGACATGTGTATGTGAGGATGACATAACCTTGTGTGAGACCCGAACGGGCTTAGCTAGTCAAGTGGGTCAGTCTTGCGCAGAGATATTCAGTCTTGTGCAGAGATATTTAGTCTTGCGTGGAGATAATTATGGGACGGAGGGGTACGATCCACCCCAGATAAATGTGAATTTATGTTGTGATAGAATAGCCATGCATATATGTTCGTAAATGTTGTTTTTGTTAATCGCGGTGTCATAAGTGAGTCTTAAACCTGTAACTCTCACCAACAATTTTGTTGACGTTTTAAGCATCAGTTTCAGGTGAGCAACACGTGTGAAGAGGTAGGAAGAGGAATTAGCTGGACCATAGGTTGCATTGTGAAATCTATGTTCATTTGTTTTGTCTTGGTTGGTTGCACTATATGAATTTAAATGATAAATGTTGTAGGTGTTATCATGACACTTTGTGTCTTTTATATGTTGGATTTTAATTCATTTAGTATTTCTCTATTTTGACGCCTTGTGTTGTGATGATGCCTATTGATCATGCCTTACGATTCTGCCTTGGCGGGGTGTGACACAAGACAATTTTGGGTTTCAACTAATAGGCTTTGGTGGACTTGGACTTCAATTCGGACCAATGGCTAACTAAACACAAAGGTGTAGTCGAACCAAGGTGACCGATCGAGACGAGGTTTGATCGAACCTTGGTGACCGACAAACGTGGGTCGGCTAACCTTGACCGACCGACCTTGGTGGGTCGGTTGGGCTTGGCAAACCAATCCATGGTTGGTTGGTTGGCAAGGTTCAACCGATCCATGAGCTTAACTCATTTTGGCTTGGTTTTGGACTTCAAGTCTTCATTTTTAAGGTCTTTAATTCTTGAGTCTTCAATTTTCACCAAAGTCTTCATAAACATTTCATCAAACACTTAGTTTTCACCTTTAAAAATCTCTAGTCTTTGTGTTTAAGGCTTAAAGATTAAACCTTTTTGTTATCAACTAGCAAGATTAATGATATTAAGCTAAGAAAACAACAAATTACATTCGAATAATCAAAACAAACATACCCTAAGGGTGGTTTGATTGGGAAACACGCACCAAACAACACAATTTGATCAAGTTAAACAATGATTCACTTAAATTCGAGTTGACACTAGTCATTTAACATCACTATCTACAAGTTTTTAACTTTAACACATTTGTTCAAATTAAGAAGTACTACATATAAATAACATCCCAAACCAACTCAAATATCGAATATTATTCATGTACTTCACCGGTTATTTTTGACAAGTAAGAGTCATATAAAAAAGTACATAATCATAAATAACAACTTAAGAACCACCATTTGGTTTGTGGCATAACATTCATATGATGACTTCAATGCACTAAATTGTTATCTCCTATATATATAATACAATATGTTCATTCAATTGCATCACTAAATTTATAAGTTAATCTCATAGATATATTATATCCTAATACATTCACTCATTTGTTCACAAATATAAGTATGTCTTCTTCATCTTTAAGACGATACTATAGTCGTTACCAAGATGAAGACATTGCGACCAAAACACATTGCAATTGCAAACGTCCACATCCGTTGAAAGTAAAAGTGCACATGGATAAGATAAATACAACGAAGGAAAGTGTAAAGTTTGCCCCGAATTTTACGTTATGTATATGCCACTTGTATTAAAAAACACTATTAAATTCGAAACCATTAATTCGTTGTCCGAACCTCATATTCAGGATCCTGTTAGATCCGTTCTACCTTATTTGTTTGACATATTTAAATTGCTGACTACAAAACCATCCAACCGTGACATGTTGAGAACATACAGCTATAGAAAAGGGGATGACATATAGTTTATAAATCATGGTACGTGGAAACATGTGAAAATGAGGTTTAAGTCAGTTTATTGTTGTCTAACAAAACATGTCATTTTGTTCAGGATAAAGATGCAAAATGCACTTGTTATGGTTTTTGTTAATACAAATATTCGCGTAAAAATGATATTTATATTTAATGATCTTCATGTTTTGATAATAACAAATATAATGTCATACTACGTAAAAATTTACGTAAACAAGTTATTTAGTCGTAAGTCTAGTTGACGATGACAAATCACTTAAGGTATGAATATGACATTATTAAACGTGGTTAATGATCAAAGAAAAATATCTTCTGTTACATTTAAACTTAATCATTTGCATAAACCTTTTCTAATCAAATGATTTCAAGAAAACACATGATCAATTATAAGCTAGTTATATTAATCATGTAAGACATGACAGGATTAACCATAAGTGAAAACAATCTTTCCAAATCTTAATAATGTGTTTGTTGACTCCTATGCTTAATAACGTGTTTGTTATTGCTGTTAATCGAATGATTATGAAGCTTTAATAACCCTTTATTTTGTTGCGGTTTTTCAAGATTTAAGGGTTCGATCATATTTTTAGGATTCTGCCATTTTGTTTTGTGTTGTTGGGTTTCTTGCTACTTTAATTCTTATCTATAACTCATGGGATCTGTGATAATGGAGATTGGTTATTGTGAAGGTTTTCACTACTAAACCATAAGTAATTTAGGGTTCTTAACCCTAATTCCTTAGGGTTTCTGTTAGGAATCCAAAAAAAGGATCAGTCACTCCACGTATTTACTTAATTAGCTCGTAGTCTATAATATGTAATAGTTAGGAAGCTAACCGGGCCGACTTATAGAAAGCCTAAGGAAAGCCCGGTTTAGCACATACCTTGTAAGTATTTAAACCCTCTCCACATAAGGAGAGGGTGTTGGTTGAATCATTTTACACACACATTTAGTGTGTTCTCCCTCCCACTCTCTCTCTCTCTCTCTCTAGCTTTCTCTCTCTAGTTCTATATTTGTGTGAAAATAGGGAACCTAACAATTGGTATCAAGAGCCATGGGGTAGGTTGAGTGATTATTGTGGTATTTATTTGAGCTTATTTTGATTTATTTTGGGATTATTATCACGTTTCTTTTGTTTTGGTATAACAATTTCAAAATTAAAGATAATCACATTTTTGTTTAAAATCGTTTATATTGTTTCTTGAAATGAGCACACAACATAAGTAATTTTGGTACTCTTTCTACATTATCAGGTTTGGATATAACGTTCATTCTTTTGGGCTAATCTCTTGGGCTTATTCATTTATAACGGTTCAAGCTTATTCTATGTATTTTAGGTTGATTGTGTCGTTGTGTGGTTTTAAATTATGATTCAAGTTTTAAATTTATATTTTGCCGACTTAACCAAAAACAACACTTTAACGGGCAGTGTACCCGGTCGGTGGGAGTTTCGTGGTAAGTAAGGTGTCGATCACTAAGAGCGAGGAACACTTTCAATTTATTAATACTTTGGTTTTTCTAATCTAAGTTAGTCTAATCTATGTTAAACCTATGCTAAATCCTAAATCTAATAGATAAGGGGGTTTTCAGTATGAGAGACTGACATGGGTTTGGTGGTGACTAAAACCAATTCAAGACACTAAAAACACCAGAGCAAATACAACAAAGATAAAAATGTGGTCACCAAATATAAGAAAATTGTATTAACCATTATTAATCCAATCAGAACGTTGGTTTGTTTATTAGTGCAATGATTACTTATCTCGAGGCGACATATCATTCTTAAGACTTAGGCGTTACTTCTTCCTAAGACCTAGACACGTAGAATTCTATCACAATTAAACGCATCCGCATAAAGCATCCTTATTTGCTGATTATAATCTATCTTAGGGATTAAGGCAATGGTGATCTTGTTAAACCCTAGCTCATAGAGACTTTACCCACTTACTGTTTAGTGGCAATTCATACACTAGTAGTCCACTAACCAAGTCTTTACCAGTTAATCAGAACATACTCGTTGAAACCAAGGTCACCTTATGGATCAACTAAGCTTACAATCAAAGGGTGAAGAAAGGTCGTTAATTGTGATCCTATTTGTCTAGATGTATAAATCACTATATGGAGAGCTATCCTGGTATCTAGATTACTTGGTCTGTATCACTAGATCCAGTTGAATGATAGGTCGCATACAAAACCACGTAAACAAGTATGATGATAAACATAAATAAGCAATTCAATGATAAATTAAGAAATCAAGATAAACAAACCAAACATTAAGATCTTCATAACAATGGCTAATACCCGAATGTATTAGCCTTCAAACGTCATAATTAATACAAAAGTAATGATTTAGCCAAGGTAAACTAACCGAGTTAATAAATGATACCAAAAACTGGACGATTATAAGAGTATACGAAATTACACGTTGTCTCCTATGGAATTAATCGCGTTGCTTGACCTCTTCTGCTCTTCTTTTCCTCTGAAAATTGACTTTTGTGGTTTGAGTATCGAGAATATGATTTAGCACACTTAAACTCATTTTTGAGTTTTCTATTTATAAGGTCTGGAGTTGGTTTGATGCGGTGTATCCAAGGTGTTAGATACGGCATATTGGGGGTTTCTTGGAGTAGGGACCACATTTGATATCTTCCAGAATATATATTATTCCCATATAGCTTAAATATGGCGTATTGCCTTTCCTGGATATGGCGTATTGGATCTTGTTTCCTTTGTGGTCATTGGTGAGTACAGGCACATATACGTCGTATCTTCCTTGATGGATACATCGTATTGGTTGTCAGAACAGTAATCTTCAAAATATCTTCGTTTAAGCTCTAGAATGCGTGCCTTTTAGTCAATCTTCACCAAGTACTCCATAATTACTGCAATTCTCCTATATAAAGCAGTATAAGTACAATTCTTTGCAATAATTATACAAGAATATGTAAATATACATGGGATAAATGATGCAAATAAAATAGATGTTATTTGATTTCCATCAAGAATCCTCCACTTGGAATCCTACTTGTCCCAAGTAGCCTTTAGAAGTTTATAAAAATGTATCCTAAGAATTTTTGTTTAGGCATTTATTTGAATCTATTACAAGTATACAAACCAAACACCTCACGAAATTAGGTAGATGAAAACACTCAAATCACTCAACTAATCTATGTGGTAACATGTTATCTAAATCGAGTCAATTTGTCTCATTCGTGGATGATATTCTATCATTAGGCTTGAACTAAGGATACACATCTCCACCCCTAGAGGTAAGGAGTTACAAGTTTATAAAGGTAAAAATGGGTTTTTGTATAAAGGCGTTAGGGTGATTACTCTAACTAATCTTTATCAATTTTAACCCCCCACAATCATAGTGAGGGCGACAAAGACACACATACACTCCCCGTAACATGGGATAAGACACATTGTGACTGCTCAATCCCACCTCGATCAAGCTAAAGAAGTATGACTATTAGAGTAAAATCAGGGTAGGGATCTATAACTTCACCAATAGTAATAAACCATATACAAAGCAGCTGAGACATCAATACATGCCGTAACGACGAATAGACATACATGCTCATACTTCCTCATTCCACTTGAAAAAAAAAAAAAAAGATAAAAAAAAACTATGGTGTTAATGATTAGGAAAGGGAATAAATTGTTGTTAAACAAAAATTACAAAAACAAATAGATAGCTCAAAGTAAAAAAGTTCAAGATGACTTTTTCCCTGAAACCGTTACCATATAAAGAACACAACAATATACTTAAACGTCTGGATCATTGATCAAAAAAAACAACCAAAGTTTGTATTTTCCCCGTCTAACGGGTCAACTACCCAAAATCCATACTTTACAAACTTTTACAAGACAAGTGGTGATATCTTTTTACCCCCCCACTTTATATAGTACTCTACATCATTGATTTTTAAGACGTATCAACGAATAATCAATCCTTCATATAATTCCTTCGGTCTAAGCTCTTGTGATTATCTCCAAACTTTCCTTCTCTTTTTTTATTGCGATTTATCTAATTTTTTTGATTTTTTTACTACACTATACTGCGAAACTCGGTGTAATTTCACCATCTTTATGATCATAATAACTCCGGATAATTCCTTCGATAATTCTTCATTCTTCGGACGTACCAATAATTGTGTTTGTAGTAAAAATACATGAGTTTTGACTACTTTATACATTTCCATTTGCAATGTGCAAATTTCTTCCTAGCCGTACCAAAGATAGAAAATTGACACAAGACTCGGGAAATACATACTTTGCACTTTAAGCAACTAGCAACATGAAAATAGAACATAATCTATACAGTAGGTAAGGTAAAGGTGTACCAAAACAGATAGTTCTGGAGTGTAATTCCTAAAGATTGGCTCAACAGGTTGTTTTCTAGGGGTATCTTTACTCTATAAGAATGAGAGTAACAAAAGGGTATACGGTGTTTAACTAACGCGTGTAGGTAGTTTAATAAAAACAACATGTATAGGCTTTTTGGTGTAATCCTAGAAATTTTACCAATTTAAACAAGTTATCTCCATCTAATCGATAGTACTCATATTAGTGGTCTCGAATAATATACCAAGCTAAGTTCATAAAGTCTACCAACATACACCGGCACACTCATATTTTTGTAGTATTTGGGTAAACATTTGGAAACGGATAAGGCTAAATCCTCACAATATCTAACAAGGGTTATTGTGTGCAGGTTATGTATCAAGTAATTTCACAAAAGTATGCTTGAAAAAAAAATTTAAGCATTTTAGTATGAAAAAATGACAAGTATCATTCTAATTCCCATCCCCCTACTTGAATTATACAATGTCCTTGTTGTATAGATAAAACATTAAAAACGGGAATTAAAAAGAATTAGAATGAGAAACTCCCTTGATACTTTGCTTAGTAGATTCTCCATGTTGAGTTTATGAGCAAGGATGTGTGTTGTAAATGCGTCTGAATTCCAGCATGACTACAATCACACATAAGATTCTAGATGATTGATAATTCACCAACTTCGTTGATTTCTTTTTGCATCGAGGTCCTGTGCAAATTATAAGAAAAACATGCATTCCTATCTTGGTACCTACGGTTAATTTAAACTAAACTAAATACTATATACGGGTTAGTCTATTGAATACGCTATATCATATGCATGAATACGCCGTATTGACAGAACTGACAATAATGTTTTAAAAGTGCATAAATGTAACACCCCCATTTTCGGGACAACGCAGCGGAACATATATAGGTGTTACTTCATAGTACAGTCACACATAATTCATACAGAATGACTCAAAAGAGACGTTATAATAACATTGGTCCCAAAATAACATGTTTGAACAATGTCCCATATTCGACATATGGTTAAACCATAGTACCACAAAAGTCACCCATCATAATATCGTGTTTCACAAAACAACAAATTGTACCATAACATTTTAACACGGGGATATTTAAAAGTTCAAACATAGACCACGCAAGACCCTCCTCGTGAACTCCAAGTCATCCATCATCCTTGATTACCTGAGATAAAACATGCTAAAAAGTCAACGAAACGTTGAGTGAATTCATAGAGTTTTTCATAAACCATAACATGAACACAAGTTTTATTTTATACATCATCTTATAACATTGTGGATCAAACAAGTTATATAAATATTTGCACCGAGCTCATGACACCTCAAGCGTTAACATCAACCACATATGTAATAAATTACCATATGAAATAAACAATTTTCTTTGCCCCCACACGAGGTATCATCGCTAATATACCTCATTTCTCTAATCACAAATCGTCCGTTCAAGGGTGTTCCCACAATGGATCCAAACCCCGGACGGGGGATGTCAGCCCCAATAGATCTATCAAATGTATTAGCGCTCGCTAATCCAAGCAATTAAGCGGTTCATGAAATTAGGGACTTTATGCGATAGGTACTCGTGCAAAATATAATTCAGGAACGGGTCCAGCATACCAAACAATCTTGTGTTCAATTTTCAAAACTAGCATGTATCTCCCTCGCGGGTTTTAAATAAAACATTAAAAGTAAAGGCGAGGCTATGAACTCACCGAGATATCAAAGAGATCAGAAGTATAACAAGTCTTGAACAAGATAAAATCCCTTACGCACCACCTAAAATACGTGACGCGTCTTAGTATAATATACAAGTAAAAATAATACGTAAGAAAAGTTTGACGAATATAGGATATGTTCCTAAGATATGCGCAACATGGCTTCTTGACTTAACTAAAGTATTTTGACTCCCAAATTGACACATGACCTGTTCTTATATGTAATTAAACATCTACCAAATTTCGCCGTTTAATTCCAATTTTAGGTATGGTTATCTACACATTTGTCATTTTTAGTCAAGACGTAAAAGTCGCAATTCTGGAATTAGCTCATGTTTAGGGACCTGTATCTACCAATCTATAAATGGTATAAACTCAAGGTTTTCACCCTTGGAAAGCCCTTGAAGTCTAGTTTTCAAAACATTCAGCCAATCACTCATACCATTTACCAATCCATGGGAAATAGATTTTTACTAACCCTAAGTCAAAACAGAAAGCTGACTGAATTTCTTACTTTTGCCATTTTAATCATAACTCCTAATCTAGGATAGCAATGGATGTGGGGCCAAGTGCTATAGCTTCCCTATGATGTCTAGTATTGACCCATGCTTTAAAACCCAAACATTTAACTCATTAACCTGGTGTTTAATACGTTTTCTAAACCAAAGTCCAGAACTGACCCATTTTAGTATTTTGACCATATCTCACTCAATAATAATAATTGGTTGACCATCCAACTATCACATCATGCCAAGACATATATCTATCCACCCATGATTTTTGTTTACAGACCCTAAGCCAAACATTTTGAGAAAACAACACGTTTTGCTACTGTTCCAAAACAGCCTCTATAAAATCCAACCAAACCTATTTCTAACTCATTTAAAACACAATCAACACTTATGCAAAGCCACAACACATATCCTAAACATATCCCATACTCATCAATATATATTTTCATAACAAGTAATAATATCAAAATAGTCTTATAAGAAAAATTTAGGAAAAGTAAGAAAGATGGCTCACTATAATGATCACCCAAAATAGTTATTAACAACAAGTTTTCCTAGCCACCAAGCTTTACTAGGATATCATTTCCTTGACATGCATGACCATCTTCATATTACTCTTCTAAATCAGCCCCAAAGTCTATAAATGATAGGTTTTATGGTATGTAAATGGAGCTTTGAATGTGAGGAATCAAATGGTGTAAATATAACAAGAGATTGTAGTAGGAATTTTGGTATGAATTGAGGGTTTTGCTCTTGGTGTGGGACGGCAAGAACAAGGGAGGAAAGGAGGTGTGTGTGAAATTTTGGGAAACTATGGGATAAGTGGTAATGAGAATTAGTTTTTGTAAGAGTGGTACATGCAAAGGACTAGTGTCTAAGCAAGACACATGTCTTGCCTTTGCTCTCCAAATGCCACGCCTCAAATGAGGTGGTGGTGATGAGTTTAAGGTTTAAATTTTATAAACTTTGATGTTTAGGGTATAAATTTTAAGATAGGTAGGTAGTTTTGAGGCTAACGGGTATCAACGTAAAATAAAACGAGAGTTAAGACGAAACCACGAGGTGAAAACGAATATGATAAAAATAATTCTACATTAAACGGGATACTTTTCTGAAAAGTTTAATTTACGTAAGGTTCAAGACGAATAATTGTTTTAAGCATAGCTCGTAATTAATTAAAACGACGATTTCAATAAAATGTCTAAATGTAAATAAGAGTAACTTGTTTAAAATTTATAAATAAATTATGAGATTAGAAATAGTAGTGACCTTAAATACGGGGTTTTACAACTGCATACCAAACAGACAACTTAGCTACTTTGAGCTTATTTTTAACTATGCAAACAGATCCTTATGGGTTTTTAACTTATACTACCTTAAACCTTAACCAAAAAGCTATAAGAAACAATTTTTAAAAATCATTTTGAAATACAAATGCTTATTGAAAAAGCTCCTTGAAAACTGGTTATTAACTTAGTAGGAGCTGAGTATTTTTTTTTTTCAAAAGACAAAATGCTGATTTTGAGCTTAAAAACATATAAGCAAATGGACTTCTTAAAATAAATCAAGCTCAAACTGATTTAAAGTAGCCTATAATCTACTTGTATACTTAAGATCAAGATCTAAGAACTGTTATTACCCTCTGAAAATTTGAATTGAAAAAGGCTGTTTGTCATTATTATGCTGC
>BQNB010062779.1:0-31372 GCA_026074375.1 Tanacetum coccineum
TTTGCTTTGGCTTGAAGTGAGCTTGGTTGGGGGGTATGTTTTAGGATAGGACGTTTTGGTTGCTGGTGGAGATGATAAGTTATGAGCATTCTTATCTGGGAACATTTCCTGCATTAAAGTTTTTGTTACTAAAACATCTACATGTGTACCAAGTGGTACTTCAGATGCACCTAATATATAGCTTGTTAGCTAAGGATTTCCCCCTAGGTTATGCACTACTAAGATTGTTTGAGCATTAGTATACACCGGATGACTCATGAAATCCGTTAATTCCATTGCAGGTGTATCCTCTAGCAAGGTCTGAATGATGTCTAGCAAGGAACTTGTAACCGTCAGACTGAGGTAGGTAGAATTAGGTGTTGCAGTAGGCTTGTTATGCATGAAAAATCCATACCTTGCAGCATCATCATCTCTGTCTGGATTATCATTAGATAAGTCCATATCAGATTTGTCAGCATCATCAGTTTCACTTGCACTTTCCTCTGAACTTGAAGATTTGAGTGTTGCATCACTATCTAATGAATCATAAAATTTGTTATGAGTAGTACTCGATCCTTCTCCTATAACTCATTGATTTTTTTCCTTAAACTCTCTAGTCTGCAAGCTTTTGATCATTTCTGTAAGTCTAACAATGACTAAACTGTTGGATCTTCAATTGCAGGACCTTTGAGTTTCTGTCCCCACTCATTATACATATCTACAATAGCTTTGTTAGTTTGTCTGTCAATTGTCAATTGACTCCTTTGACGTTGTTGAGAGCGTGGTTCTTGAATACTGATGGAATTTTCAAGTTCGCCTATAACTGTTTCTTCAGCGATAGTGAGAGATCTTGTTTTCCTTTGCACAACATCTTTATTAAGTTTGTTTGAGACATTTACTACTTGATCTCCATAACACATAAATCCTTTTCCTCTTCCACTTTTGACTGGAGATATGCTTTGCTTTTCTGGTTCATCAATAATTTTAGCTTTCTTACTTTCCACTTTCTTTGCCATATAATATGGTATCCGCTTTCGTCTGATTAATCACTGGTCATTGCATCGGAACTTCCGTTCAAAACTTGTAGTCCCCGTTAGTTTTGGTTTTTAACAATTTGGTTATGGGATGATCATCTTGTGAACTGTGCAACTTCGAGTCTGATCTGCGAGGGATACTCTTGTCGTGTGAAAGAATGTAGTCAATGATAAGCTTGGTGAAGCGGGTGTACAACAGTTTAGACATCTTTAAGGGTCTGGTAGATCTTTCAACTGTTTGCCATTCAAATTCATCCCAAATTAGTGATGCGAAGTCCAAATTGGCACAATGGAACGATAACCTATAATATTTGACGTATTAGAAGTACTAACTGGTGTCCAGAATTGGTATCCTTTTCCAGTAAGACATCTGTTGAGTACACTCAGAATATCTCTCCATGGTTGATGATTTCTTGTAGCGACCATTTTTGAAACGGTAATCATCTTTGTTTCCGGGTCTTCATCATCTGAGGGAGGTTGGATGTAAATGTTGTTGGGATCAGGTGGAGGCATCTTCAATACAGTTCTGAGTAGTCAACGTGTGAGAGTGAAAGTGTGATTGTTCTAGTTCGCTAGTGAATGTGTGGTTGTTGTTGTTGTGATTGATGGTTGTCCAACAACTAATGTAGGTAAATGCATTGGCTACGGTTGCTAGTTAAAGGAAAACCGAACTTGTATAGCTTGACATTGTCTAGTTCGAAAGTGAATGTATGGTTGTTTTTGTTGTGATTGATGGTTGTCCAAAACTGGTGTAGGTAGATGATCGGTATGGTTGTAGTTAAGGAAACCAAATTGTATAGCTTGTGATGTCTTATAATTTAAATAACAAATCTCAACATTGTATCGGTGGTATGTGAATCTGAAGCGACACGCTGGTTGTTCTTTTTGATGACAAGTCTGTTAGCACGTGGAACCAACTGTTCTTCAGAGACAATTTGAGAATTTGTTCTTAACATGTTGAATTCTGAGAATAAGATTCAAACTTTGATTAGTTTCACATGAATACAAACTTAAAAACATTTATTTCATTTTCTATTTTTATTCACTCTGTCTGTTTTGTATTGACGGGCATTTCTTTTTGTCCATACTTATGTCATTTTCTTTCTCATGTGCCTTTATTCTTGCTTTTGCTGACAGAAGACGTATGCTCTTTTCTTTTCACATACGATTTTATCTCTCGTTCTGTTTTTAGTTATCCTCACTTAAAATTAAGTTCTGGGATACTATTTCTACGAGATAAAAGATGGAAGAATGAACGAGAATTTTCAATTTTCTCATGCTTTAAAAGTGTTCATCTTAACCAATCTATAGAGAAATAACATCTTTTGTATGAAGAAATTTTTTCAAAAAACGATTGTTTCGCATGAGAATGAGTTTTTCTTTTAGTAAAATAACCTTGAGCCCCGAAGATACACTAATTTGCTAAAGGAATACATTATCAGCTTTTAGGTGAGAACTTGCCCTAACAGCCATCCTGATTTATAAGTAACTCTTAGTCAAATTATTT
This sequence comes from Tanacetum coccineum, assembly GCA_026074375.1. Taxonomy (NCBI): domain Eukaryota; kingdom Viridiplantae; phylum Streptophyta; class Magnoliopsida; order Asterales; family Asteraceae; genus Tanacetum; species Tanacetum coccineum. The sequence goes on from BQNB010062779.1 coordinate 2,521, forward strand.
CAAAGTAGACTCAAAAGAAATTTTGACTTGGAAATTTAGTTTGCAAAGGCATTGTGCTATTTTGAAAATCAATAGATAATGACGTGTAAAAATCTGTAGCAAAAATGTTTATAAAATCTGCACACATCATTACTATTATTTTTAGAAAATATCTCATATGAGATTAAGTGCCTCGGGAAAACCACACATGGTACATGTACCAGTATAGTAATCCACTTCACTAGTGGGGTTAATTCGAAGATCGACCATGAGTATTATAAATAATACCTTAGTGCACTGTGATGAAATTTACGAGAGATATATCCAAATATAACACATTCAATGAGAGACATAATCACAGATATGCTAAAGGTATACATTATCAGCTTTTAGGTGACAACTAAACCTAATATCCATCTTGATTTATCAGTAACTCTTAGTCAAATTATTTCAAAGTAGACTCAAAAGAACTTTTGTCTTAGAAATTCTATTTATACAAAGGCATTGTGTTATTTTGAAAATTAATAGATAATGACATGTAAAATATTTGTAGCAAAAAAGTTTATAAAATCTTGCACACATCATTACTATTATTTTTGAAAAATATCTCGTACGAGATTAAGTGCATCGGGAATACCACACGTAGTACAAGTACCAGTATAGTAGTCCACTTCACTAGTGGGGTTCATCTGAAGATCGACCATGAGTATTATTAATAATACCCTAGTGCACTGTGGTGAAATTTACAAGAGATATATCCAATATAACACATTCAATGAGAGACATAATCAAAGATAACAGATAGAACATGTATTCATTCACATAGAAACATATTCAATTTCATATCAAAAGAACTTAATAAGCACGGGATTGAGAAAGTCAAACTTGGTCAACGGTCAAGGTTAATGGTCAATGGTCAACGACACAATCAAAGTCAACGGTCAAAATCCATAGACATGGTCAAACTAAGTCAACGATCTAATTATCTAAGTTCAAGGTTTTGAGATTAAGTTTACAAGATATTTTAAAATCGTATAAAATTCACAATTAATTATATCCGTTTTAATACTCAATTATATAATTCGTTCATTTTTGTGATTTTTGAAAACGTTAATACTTTTTGAAAAAGTTATTAAGTTTTAAACACTTTAAAATTTGTGAACTTTTTGAATTATTTGAAACCTTTTCATTTTGATATTTGAAATTTCGAATCTTTTAGTTTTTTATTGATAAAAAACTATGAAAAATATATCGTTTTGGTCAAACGTCGAGACGAGGGTCAAACAAAAGTCAATCTTGGTCTCTGTCTAATGAGCCTTTAAACCGGATCAAAAAATATTAATTGTTGGGCTTTAACATTGGGCCAAATGGTATTGGGCTTGAAACAGGCTAAAAGTCTTAATGGGCTTTAAATGGACCAAGACAATTTTGGGTTTCAACTAATGGCTTTTGGTGGGCTTGGAATCGGACCAATGGCTAACGAAACACGAAGGTGTAATCGAACTAAGGTAACCGACCGAGACGAGGTTCGATTAAACCTTGGTGACCGACCAACGTGGGTCGGCTGACCTTGACCGACCGACCTAGGTGGATCGGTTAGGCTTGGCTGACCGATCCATATTGGGTTGGTTGGCGAGGTTTAATCGTTCCATGAGCTTGGCTCATTTTGGCTCTGTTTTGGACTTCAAGGCTTCATCTTTATGGTCTTTAACTCTTGAGTCTTCCAATTTCACCAAAGTCTTCACAAACATTTCATCAAACACTTTGTCTTCACCTTCAAAAGTCTATAGTCTTTGATATTCAGGCTTAAAGATTAAACATTTTTGTTACCAACTAGCAAGATTAGTGATTACAAGCTAACAACACAACATAATACATTCAAACAATCAAAACAAACACACTCTAAGGGTGGTTCGATTGGGAATGACACACCAAAAAAAACACAATTTGATCAAGTTAAACAATGATTCACTTAAATTCGAGTTAACACTAGTCTATTAACATCATTATCTACAAAACCCCTCAAGAAAAATTAACATCTAAGCACTTTCATTTTTTATGAACCCTAAATCAAAAACTTTGATTTTTTAAGATTTGTGAAAAGATGAAAGAATTCTTGTTTTAAGAGTGATTAAAAGATGATTATTAATGACTTTCGTGTTTTACTTTTTGATCAAAAATGATTTCTTGTGTTTTTCTTGGTGTTGGCCGATCCTAGAGAAAAAAAGAGAGGATAATTTTTTTTGTGAAATGTGTAAGAGTGTGTATATGGATCGATTGGAGAGTATTAAAAGGGAGGGGATTCGATGTTTGGCAAAACTAGTCCTTAGAGGTTTTAAACTCTTATAAACTAAGCCTAAAGTTTAAGCATTACCCCTAACACCTTAAATATAAAACTAGTTAGCATATTAGGTCCTCAAAATGTATAACTAATTAAAGTTACACTAATTACCCTTAAGTTTTAAACCTATTTTGCAAACACAGTCCCGGAGTTAATCTCGTTAACTCCCCCTCAAACAATGACCAATTAAATGACTTAAACACGTTTCCAAAAGCATTTACATAATTCTTTTTGAAAAATATAATTTTCTGAAAAATAATTTCTCCCCCTAAAATAAATACCCGTTATCTATTTAAAGAGCTGTAGAATTGTTTGAGCGTTCAAAATTTATGGATCGTTTTTCCCAAATTAATACTGATGAATTATTTTTGAACATTTTTAGAATTTTTCATATAAAAGCTCGTTCTCCCCCTCGAACAAAGACCGTAGTCTATTTAAAGATTTCTTGGATTTGTTCGAGCGTTCGAATTTTCTTGAAATTTTTTTTCCATTTTAATGACAAAACTGATTCTGATTTTGTTTCCAACATTTTTGAAAAATTTGTTAAACTCGAGCATGTTTGATAAACACATGGAAAATTGCTCAAATTAAAAAAAAAATAATCTTTTAAGGACAAAATGCACTTTTTGACATACATTTTCCTTTTAGAAAGCCTGAGTTGTGTAGCAAAATATACACAAGTCATATTCTTGAGTTACAAAACTCTGAATGTTTTGAATCTTTAAACTCAAGACCGAAAAGACTTCTCTTTTCGTTGTTAAGGATAACTGCACTGAAGCGTACTATCTCCTTTTCTTTAGGGTCCGGGTTGTTATCTGATATTTAATAACAAGCCATAAGATAATTTGAGAAATGACATGTTTTAAAATGTTTTAAACTTTTAGTCGAACTTTATCTACAACCCCGTATCATTATTGAATGACATTTCTAAGGTCGTAGATATTATAGATTCTAAAAGACATGTCGAGAAGGTTTTTTTTTATGGTTTTTGAATTTTTCTGATTTTATATTTTATTTTTGAAATATTAAAAATCTTTTTGTTGTTTTTGATTTTATGAACTAATCTACTATAGTACATGTGATACAAGAGGTAGTAAACAGAGTTACTGTGCGTCCTCATCTAAATCTGCAAGAAGTTTTCGGTCTTCCGGTGTGAGGCTTTGCATACTGAGGCAGTTGATTAGAAATTCAAAGCATTCTCTTGCGAGTGATTTAGTCAAGATATCCGCCAGCTTATAATCGGTCTTAACAAAGTACAGCTCAACAACCTCATTTTCAACTTGCTCTTTGATAAAGTAGTAGTGAACTGCGATGTGTCTCGTCCTGGAGTGTTGCACGGTGTTGCATGATAAGGCAATGGGGCTCTTTGAGTCCTAGTACAATGGGATCTTGTTGAAGTAAAATCCATAGTCCGTTAATTGAGTCTGCATCCATAAGATTTGAGCACAGCAACCGAACAAGGATATATACTCTGCTTCAGTTGTTGATATTGAGATCTTGTTCACTTCCCGATTTACTTACGTCTTGAATCTTGGCAAAACTGCATGGTCATCATATGCAAAGCTGGTAGATTAAAACCGTATCCTTTGGATACCTCATACGTGTTCTTCGGATACCACATACCCATATTAATGGTTCCTTTGAGGTACCAAAAGACCCATTTTACCGTAGTTAAGTGCTTTTCGGTAGGCTTTGTCTGGTACCGAGCACACATGCATACGACAAACACTAGGTCAAGGCGACTGGCTGTGAGGTACTTAAGGGATCCGACCATTCCTTGATATCGAGTAAGGTCAACTGGAGTCCCGTTTGGATCCTCATCAAATTTTGACTGTCCCACCATGAGGATGTCAACAACATCACATTTTTCTAAACCATACTTTTTGAGCATTTGAAGAGCATATTTAGATTGATCAATGAAGATGCCTCTGAGACTTTGTGAAATTTGAAGTCCTATAAAAATGATATTTGTCCTATCATTGACATCTTAAAATGTTTGCTCATTATTTTTGCAAATTTATCACAAAAGATTGAATTAGTAGAAGCAAAAATTATGTCAAAAACATAGATTTGTACCAGGATGAGATCATGTCCTTCTTTCTGAGTAAACAATGTTGGATCGACTATACCTTTGATAAATTTCTGGCTGAGAAGGAATGTGGAGAGCATGACGTACCATGCACGAGGAGCTTGTTTCAAACCATAAAGTTCTTTCTTCAATCTGAATACGTGATTCGGATGATCAAGATCAACAAACCCTTCTGGTTGACTCACGAACACCTCTTCCTTTAAAACCCTGTTCGAAAATTCCGTCTTCACATCCATCTGATATACAACCATATTCTTGTGTGCAGCATATGCTAAGAATATTTTGATGGCTTCAATGCGAGCGACAGGTGCAAACGATTATTCAAAGTAGATCCCCTTTTCCTGATGATAACCTTTTACGACTATTCGAGCCTTATTTTTTAGCACACCTCCATATTCATCAAGTTTCACTTTGAAGATCCATTTTAGGCTGATGATCATAGCTTTGTCTGGTCTTGGTACTAATTCCCATACTTCAAGCCGCTCAAATTCATGGATCTCCTCTTGTATGGCTTCGATCTAGCAAGATTCTGCCATAGCTTCTTTATAATTCTTTGGCTCTTCTTTAGCTAAGAACGCATGGAAATAACACCATAAAGCATCAGTAGAAAGTTGACGTCTTGTTGAAACAGGTTTTAATGGATCGCCGATGATTGTTGTAAATGAATGATCTTTTGTCCATCTTTTTGTGTAAATTTGAGGTTGTTGGAAAGTGTGCATGTTTGAAGTGTCTACAATCCTTTAAGATGACTCAGCTGAGCTGGTTTTTAGAGGATCAAATGGATTGGTAAATGTGTCATTGTAAAACACTACAACTTCTTCATTTGGTTCAACATTTGTAGAATTGAGTGGTGAGTTTGTTGCTTCAATGTTTGGTGAAGTACATGGAGAGGGAGTGTCACACCCCGTCAGTGGCGGAAACACGGGATGCGACGATATCGGTCATCGCACAAGATACAAGATCATACGCTTTACCATTTACAAAGAAATGAAACTTGGGTTTACGTAAATTTTACAAGTTAAGACTTGATAATAACATAAACAAAACCCATCTTGATCCAATCTCCTTGGGTTACATCTTTGCTCTTCCAACATCATTTATATACCTTTAATTGACACACCTGAAAATGATAATCGAAAAAGTCAACAATAATGTTGGTGAGCTCGTAGGTTTGATCCTTAAACCCAAAAGCTGTGCCAATATCTCAAAACAGTGGACAAAAGTGCAATATGATAGTGAATATATGAAAATCACCCATGACTTAGCATCCTCGCTAATCATGTAAACTCGACCTAGCTTACCCGCTAGTAGATCATCTTCCTAGCATACAACGCTGCTCTGTACCTTCTAGCATCACCGCTGTTCCGGTAGCAATATGTCACTTACGCACCTATAAGGCCTACCTGCTGGAGCACTATCTTTGGGCAGGACCCATAAACCAAAAACTCTGGCTTGACACTATGGCATCAAGTAAAACCAAAACCCTTGCCTTTCTATCTGTGCCAAACTGTAAACTGCAAGTAAAATCACATCACATATATTCACATAGAAATCATAAGCACATAATTGTTCCTAAAAAAACCACGTTTCGCACAGTACAATTTCAAAACAGTTCAAAACACATTTGAGTATCATTTTCCCCAACGGAAAAACAGTAGAAAAATGGGGCTACGAGAACTCACCTCAATAGCAATTAATGCAACTACACAATCTCAAACTCAAAGCACAAACAATCTCAACGCAAGCGCACAACAGTACCCAGCCATGACCTAATCATTTATGACACTTTATTAATGTTTGTACAAAGTTGTTTTATTGTATAAGTATTCGCCTTTACTCACACTAAAATTCTCAATTCCGTTACAAAACATCTTTCCTTACCACAAAACTTTTACTCTTTATCTCAAAATCATTATCTCATAACAAAACCGTTATCTTTTACCAAATCCATTATCTCATAACCAAAACTGTTATCTCATAACAAAACTGTTATCTTTACACAAAATATACGTTATTCATAACCGAAAAACGTTATATTTTTTCCAAATTCCGTGTATCTATAACCAATAATGTTTTCTCATACATACTAAAAAATAAAATACAGTTTTCTTTTTACCAAAATCCGTTATCTCACTTACCGAAATACCGTTTGCATTTTACCAAAAAATCGTTATCTCATAACCGAAACCGGTATCTTTTACTAAAATTGTTATCTCACAAAGACTCAAAACACTCGGGCTAAGTGTGACATCAACATAATTTATCCAAGAAAATCTGAAGAGAATAAGTGGGAGTTCGAAGATCGAAAATTAACGGATAAACATCTCTGCAACGTTAAAGTATACATATGCTTAAATATAATTATAATACTAATAAAATAATAATATTTTATTATTTTCTTCTCTTTATCGGCTAAAAAAAGGTAATTATAAAACCTTGTCATTTTAACATAACCACGCTTGATCGTTAAACCTCGACACTTAAAGTTTATCAAAAGTCACGTTTCGTCCTTTAACCGAACCGACACAAAATAAGTTTTCACAATATTTTTCTAAGTGTGGGATTTTTACAAAATTCCGGCATGACCCGTTCGTTTATACAACATTTCTAAAGATTTAAAAATCTTAATTCTAACACATTTTTCCCAAATTCTCAAGTCCAAATACTTTTCCAAATTCTCACCAAATCCTTCGACCAAACGCCAAATTCTATATCTCAAAAATACTTTAACAAAACGCATTTCCTTCCACCGACTTTCAATATTGACACAAAACATGTTTCACTTTTAAAAGTCCACTTTAACGTATTAAACCACAAATTTTTGCTTATTGGGCCTTAAGGACCATTATAGTTTTAAAGTTAGCCCTTTGACTTTATAATAAAAATACTAATAGTTATACTATATTGGGCCGAAGCCTAAACTTAAGCCCAAAACCATAAAAATATATATATATTAGTCCATATGATGACTCAAACGGATCGAAACCCATTAAGCCACAAGCCCAAAATATAAGCCGAAACAATAAGCTATAAGCCCAAACTATATAAGCCGAAACCAATAAGCTATAAGCCCAAAATATATAAGCCGAAACCAATAAGCTATGAGCTCAATATATAAGCCGAAACCAATAAGCTATAAGCTCAAAATAAATAAGCCGAAAATACAATAAGCCATAAGCTCGCAATATAAGCCGAACCAAATAACCTCTAAACCAAAATAAATGGGCCAAGCCCTCTTTTCTTGTCGGGCCGAGGGCAACCGGACCCAAACCTTGATTATGGTTGGGTCGAGCCCAACAATCATAACCCAAAATCAAATAAACCCTTTTACACTAGCTTATTTTTAAGCATTCTCCAAAATAAGCTCAAAAGTATTTTGACAAAAATTATAAAAATACCACCACAACCAAAATATTTAAACTTTCGACCCTTGCTCTCTTTTTGTTCGAGTTTGACGCAAACAAACACCCTTTTATACACTTTTAGTTTTCAAGAATCGATTTTATGACGATCAACTTGTACAACTAGTATTAGGACACCATAATAAACATAGAAGTACAACTTAAAACAAATTTAGAAAACTTACAACTTTTGGCGAGTTTGGTTCGATTTTGACGCAATAGAAAGACACAAAAACGTTTTTCTATAACTCGCGTCTATCTAATATCCTCCACGATCGTTCTTTCGAAACCCGTGTTTTTCTGGTAAGACTCAAAAATCCAATGTTTCTTGTTCCTTTGGTGCTCGTCCAAAATAGAGAAAGAGAGAAGAGAGATATTTTTTTTGTTTGATTTCAAAATGAGTGAATAAATCAAAATGTTTGAGATGGTGGAGAATATAAGGGTACTAGGTGAGACAACCTAGCTAAAGAATAGCCATCTTGTCCCTCATGGCTTATCTTGACCGAAATTGGATCCTAGGAGGGTCTCGGGTTTTTCTTTTTGTGTCGGGGTCACTTAAAACTCATAGTTTGATTATTTACGACGTTACCCAAGTTAAATTAATATTCCCATTGCGTTTAAAATCACTGTTCCATAAATCTAGGTTATTTATACGACACATATCACCTTAATTTACTACAAAAATTCTATTTAGATGCTGCCGGTCGGGTCAGGACCGAAAACATGAAATTTGTTTAAAAATCAACCGAACCATCCTCAAAATTATGAAAACATTTTAATTCCGCAAAATATGATGTTTCAATACCAACTTGCTCAAAATTTACACTTTAACGACCGTAACGGTCTTTTACCGAATTTCACGAAAATGACCGTTTTACTGAAAACTTCCAAATCACAACCAACGATTTACGTTTTAAACCAACGTTTTCAAAAATCATGAATTTATTTAAATAAATATGCTCATTACACACTTTTAAATCACTTAAACTTATTCCCAAACAAACTATCGTGCCGGTACGCGTTGCGTGACGATTTTCAGATAAACATGGGAAAGCTTCCCGGAATTACCTAAAATACCAACCAAATACTTCGAAATGGAAAGACAAATTAGAAGTGATTCTCTCCCAAAATGCAAAACTCCATCAAACTCCCGGTTAAACCGTAACTGTTTTACGCAAAAATAGTCAACTAAAGTCAACTTTTCAGCTTTCATCTGGAAAACTGACAAGATCAAAAGACTTCAAAATATGAAATTATAATATTTTATAATACTTATCCCTGGGAAAATTACCTGTTATCACAGTCTAACCTCCTTAAAGGAATTTTTCCCCGAAATTCAACTCAAATCATCGAATCACAACATCGACAGGAAATTCTATTCCTCGACCAATCACATCAAATCGCTAGGGTTTAGTCTTTTCAAGCAAGGTTTCTTCTGATTCCTCTAAAGACTAAGTTTTTTTTCCATAGTCCAAATCTTACACCTTCCCATGGTTAATTTATATTCGTTCACAAAACACGATAGTCTTTCTTACTATCCCTTAGTTTCACAATTTCTTCAAACTTAGGTCACACAGTCTCAGTCGGGTGTCTGAATACGATCCACTCCTTGACGTGACGAATATTCTATCATAATTGGCATCGCCAAACTTTTTGGTTATTCAACCAACGGGACTAACCCTACAGGGTATGTGTCCTACATAACACGACTCATACTCTACTATCTCAAGAACGTCTACAGTTCTTTTTCCAATACTCACTCAAAATCCCCAAGTAAACCTTACTTGGTCAAACACTTCAGGCTCTACCATTCTAGGAAGACCATTTCATTGTCTAAACCTCATCATTATTTGTCGTAAACTTTTCCAATCAATCCTACTCAACGAGTACCTTAAATCTCACTTCACTTAGATAGGTCAAGATACCTCTCAAAAGCTTACACATGAAAAAGCAAAATCAGATTTCAAATTCGATCACTACAATTCCTTCCAACTTTCCCCATGACCATTCATGGTCTCTCACCTTCTTATTAACCTTTCTAACAAAACGGTAAAATCGATCAACTCAAATATATTTCAAGCTTACGTAATATACCAACTAAATCGTACACTAACCCTCACAAGAAATGGGTGTCCTCCCTAACACGAGCGACTAATCATAACACAACTACGCACGGGAAACTGTGCTCTCAAGCACTGATCTTATCCATCTAATCGAAAATAACACAAAGTGCTGCTAATTAAAAAAAATCAAACAAAATTTCCTTTACTATCATAAAAACCATTTCAATAAAATCAACTAAACGTCAATAAGGATTTTGGTCATAACTACCACTACTAAAAAAAACTTTCTAATCATAAACCGACACTAATTCACTCACGTACATCGGTTTATAGTGATATAACACAACTACTAATCAAATCCATACATCCTACACATCTCCTCTAAGGCTCCTTGCCCTCTCCTCAACTATCAACAATCTCAGCCAAATCACAACCGTGCCAGCCTCTCCTTTGCAATCTGTTGGCGCAACTGTCCTGATTCTCCCTTTTTGCGATCACTAATGCATGCCATCAGAGTTGCTCTCTGTGCGATCTGGTTTAGACCTGCCACCTCCAGGCTAATACGGGTCTCCAAATCGCTCCAAAAGTCGCTGTAACCCTCTCCTTCTTATGCTCTAGACTCCTAAATCGATATCTATAGGAGAAAATCTCATCCCTGACTGCCCCTGACCTAGTAAATAACTCCCCTATATCCCTATCATACCTCTTAAACAAAGCAGGTAATAGCTCCCCAAATCGTACCGTATGATCACAAATCAATCCCCTTTGCATCTCAACTCGGGCTCCTAACTCAGTCAAAAATCCCTCAGTCTCAGCCATAGCGGGTGAAGCTATAAGCGATGGAACGGTCAGTGGTCTTATGGGTGATGAAATAGGTGAAGGAACAATAGAAGGTGTTGGAGAAACAGGAAGTGAACCAGACGACCACTCAGGTGATGGCGATGTCTGAAAAGGTGTTGCTGGTGTTGGGTAAGCAGGAACATCAATGTAAGTTATACTATCCTATGGGTCTACTCATGTAGTGAGTGTGGGCTACCTAAGTGTTGACTCCTTCTCTGATCTCTCAGACTCTGGTACAGATCTAGAACTCTGACCTACCTTAAATACACTAGGCATCCGACCCTCCCTCAACACCCTATAACCTAATCTTAGAGGCTCACCCATGGCTGTCTCCACAACTGGGGCTGCCCGCTACTGACCCTTAGGTACAACCTCACCCCCTCCTACACTAAGACTCTTATCTCTCATACTAGGACCCTCGTCCCCCGCAGCAAGACCCTCATCCCCTGCAGCAGGATCCTCTTCCTCTGCAGTAGGACCCTCGTCCTCTGCGTCCTCGCTCCCACTATCAGAATCTAAACTCTCCTCTATCTCCTTGTCCTCTTCATCATCACCCTCCTCCTCCTCATCATCATCCTTTACTAACTCAGACGTACCCTAATAATGCTTTCGTGAAGGAAGGTCTGGCGGTGACGATGATGGTTAACTCTTGTAAGAGGACCTAAACCTCTTACGGAATGCTGAATCGGACATAGCTACCACATCTGCTATACTAGCACAGAGGCCAGGTGACATCGCAGGCAGAACACACACGACCATACGTGCGGACCTACAAAGAAATGGAACCAAGATGGGTGAAGCATTGGTAAGCGGGTGATCTGGTGAAAGTGGTGCAGTGGAATTCGATGACATAGATCCACACCAAACGTGTCAGAATCCACCGAATCCTTAGTATGACGCGTGGGTGGTGTACTATTAGATAGTAAAGTGGGTGGTGCTACCTTATGGGGTGACTTAGGTGTCTTAGTCTCAACAGGGTCCTCAAATGGTTCGGACTCAGTGTTCGTCCCAACTAAATAAGCCTGCCTAATAGCCTTATATGGATCCTTAGGAAATGGTGCAGACACTTGGGGACTTTAAGCTCCGTTAGCCTAGGTGGAAATCTTTGGGTCAACAAACACTGGGGTAGACATTCTATGATAACACGATAAAAGGGTATAACTATTTTATAAAATATCATTATCAAATTAACAGCATCATTATGCTTACATATACAAATCATCATAGCATTCAAAATTTGACATTCGTAACCGTATATACATATATATATCCTTATATATATATTAAATATATTGGAAAGAATACGAACAACAAATATACACCGACCAGGTTCAATACTGAACAGGCACTTTTGGTCATCACATAGAGCACATAATCCACAAAAGTATATCCTTAATTTATATCGCTACCAGCGACATTTCCATTAAAATTCTCAAGGCAACATGCACTACTCTAAGGCAACCACGACCAACATCAATCCATCAACATCGCTAGCCGCGATAATTTTACCTACATTCTCAAGGAATCGCACACTACTACTACTAAGGCAGCATGGCAATCCTAAAATCAAAATGGTCTCTAACTTAAATCTCGCAAGTGTTCTCTTCACTTTACATCCTATCATTTCCAGATGGTCTCATCACTCACACATCCCTTCCCTCCTCCAACATAATTTTAGAAAATTAACCCCATCATTTCATAGTCCTTCATGAATTAAGTATAGTTGATCAGTCTATGCGTAATTTAGGAAATACCGTGAACTGCTCGGACTAATTAACTATCATCATGTTTGAGGTTTTACTAAAAGCAGACTTCACTTTGGTTATAGTTACGTTTTTTTATAAAAACTGGCATTCTCTATAACCTTGGCTCTTGATACCAATCTGTCACACCCCGTCAGTGGCGGAAATATGGGATGCGACAATACTGTTCATCACACAACATACAAGATCATACGATTTACCATTTACAAAGAAATAAAACTTTAGTTTACGTAAATTTTACAAGTTAAGACTTGATAATAACATAAACAAAACCCATCATGATCCAATCTCTTTGGGTTACATCTTTGCTCTTCCAACATCATTTATATACCTTTAATTAACACACCTAAAAATGATACTCGAAAACGTCAACAATAATGTTGGTGATCTCGTAGGTTTGATCCTTAAACCCAAAATGTGTGCCAATATCTCAAAACAGTAAACAAAAGTGCAATATGATAGTGAATCTATAAAAATCACCCATGACTTAGCATCCTCGGTAATCATGTAAACTCGATCTAGCTTACCTGCTAGTCAAACCATCCTAGCGTCACTGCTAGTCCGATAGCAAATATGTCACTTACACACCTAAAGGGCCTACCAGCTGGAGCACTATATTAGGCCAAGACCCAAAACCAAAACCCTTGCCATGACACACAGTGCTTGCAAGTAAAACAAAAACCCTTGCCGTGCCAAACACAGTTCACACAAGTAAAATCACATCACATATATTCATATAGCAATCATAAGCACATAATTGTCCAAAAAACAAAACCACGTTTCGCACAGTACAATTTCAAAACAGTTCAAAACACATTTGAGTATCATTTTCCCCCAACAGAAAAATAGTAGAAAAATGGAGATACGAGAACTCACCTCAATAGCAAATAATGCAACTGCACAATCTCAAATTCAAAGCACAAAAAATCTCAATGCAAGCACACAGCAGTACCCAACCACGACCTAATCATTTACGACACTTTATTAATGTTTGTACAAAGTTGTCTTATTGTACAAGTATTCGTCTTTACTCGCACCAAAATTCTCAATTCCGTTACAAAACCTCTTTCATTATCACAAAACTTTTACTCTTTATCTCAAAATCGTTATCTCATTACAAAACCGTTACCTTTTACCATAACCGTTTCTCATAACCAAAACCGTTATCTCATAACAAAACCGTTATCATGTACCAAAAACCGTTATCTCATAACCGAAACTGTTATCTTTTACCAAAACCGTTATCTCATAACAAAACCGTTATCTTTTACCAAAAACCTTTATCGCATAACCGAAACCGTTATCTTTTACCAAAAACCGTTATCTCATAACCAAAACCATTATCTTTTACCAAAAACCTCATTATCTCATAACCAAAACCGTTATCTTTTACCAAAACCGTTATCTCATAACCAAAACCGTTATCTTATATTATGGTTATGTGGTGAATTACTCAAAAAGACTCACAACACTTGAGCTAAGTGTGACATCAACATAATTTATCCAAAACCTCGATCACTGTTGAAACGGGACAAACGATCAAACAATCCAAGAAAATCTGACGAGAAATAAGTAGGAGTTCGAAGATCAAAAATAAATGGATAAACATCTCCGCAACGTTAAAGTATACATATACTTTAAATATATTTATAATAATAAATAACAATATTTTATTATTTTCGTCTCTTTATCGCCTAAAAAGAGTAATTATAGAACCTTGTCATTTTAACATAACCACGCTTGATCGTTAAGTCTCGACACTTAAAGTTTATCAAAAGTCACGTTTCCACCTTTAACCGAATCGACACAATAATAAGTTTTCACAATATTTTTCTAAGTGTGGGATCTTTACAAAATTTCGGCATGACGCGTTCATTTATACAACAATTTCCAAGATTTAAAAACCTCAATTCTAACACTTTTTTCCCAAATTCTCAAGTCCAAATACTTTTCCCAATTCTCACCAAATCCTTCGACCAAACGCCAAATTCTATATCTCAAAAATACTTTAGCAAAACGCATTTCCTTCCATCGACTTTCAATATTGACACGACACATGTTTCACTTTTAAAAGTTCACTTTAATTGTACTAAACCACTAGCTTTCACTTATTGGGCCTTAAGGTCCATTATAGTTTTAAAGTTCCCCCGTTAACTTTATAATAAAAATACTAATAGTTATACTTTATTGGGCCGAAGCCTAAACTTAAGCCAAAAACCATGAAAATATATATATTAGTTCATATGACGACTCAAACGGACCAAAACCCATTAAGCCACAAGCCCAAAATATAAGCCAAAATCAACATAGGCTATAAGCCCAAAATATAAGCCGAAACCAATAAGCTATAAGCTCAAAATATACAAGTCAAAACCAATAAGCTTTAAGCTAGCAATATAAGTCGAACCAAATAAGCTCTAAACCAAAATAAGCCAAAATAAATAGGCCAAGCCTTCTTTTCTTGTCGGGCCGAGTGCAACCGAACCCAAACCATGCTTATGGTTGGTTCGAGCCCAACAAGCATAACCCAAAATCAAATAAGCCCTTTTACACTAGCTTATTTTTAAGCATTCTCCAAAATAAGCCCAAAAGCACTTTGACAAAATTATAAAAAATACCAGCATAACCAAAATATTCAAACATTCGACCTTTGTTCCTTTTTTGTTCGAGTTGACGCAAACAAACACCCCTTTTATACACTTTTCGTTTCCAATAATCGATTTTTATGACGATCAACTTGTACAACTAGTACTAAGACACCAAAATAAGCATAGAAGTACAACTTAAATCAAAATTAGAAAACTTATAAATTTTTGGCGAGTTTAGTTCAATTTTGACGCTAGAGAAAGACCCAAAACCTTTTTCTATAACCCTCATCTATCTAATATTAACCCACTATCGATCTTTAACCCCGTGTTCTTGGTAATCTTCAAAAATAATGTTTTTTATTTCCCTTGGTGGTCGTCCGAATAGAGAGAGAGATAAGAGAGATGTATGTTTTTTTTGTTTGATTTCAAAATAAGTAAATGAATCAAAATGTTTGAGGTGGAAAAATATATAAGGGTACTAGTTGAGACAACCTATCTAAAAAATAGCCATCTTGTCCCTTAAGGCCTATCTTGACTGAAAATAGATCCTAGGAGGGTCTCGGGTTCTTCTTTTTATCTCGGGATCACTTAAAAGCTCAAAGTTTGATGATTTAAAACGTTACCTAAGTTTAGTTAGTATTCCCATTGCGTTTAAAATCACTTTTCCATAAATCTAGGTTATTTATACAACACATATCACCTTAGTTTACTACAAAAATTCTATTTAGACGCTGCCGACCGGGTCAGGACCGAAAACATAATTTTTTGTTAAAAACTCAACCGAACCATCCTCACAATTATTAAAACATTTTAAATCCCCAAAATACTCTTTGTCAAAACCAACTTGCTCAAAATTTACACTTTAACAATCGTAACGGTCTTTTACCGAATTTCACGAAAATGACTATTTTTCTGAAAACTTCCAAATCACACACCAACAGTCTATGTTTTAAACCAACGTTTTCCAAAATCATGCATTTATTTAAATAAATAAGCTCATTACACACTTCTGAATCACTTAAACTTATCCTCAAACAAACTGTCTTGCAGGTACGCGCTGCGTGATGATTTTCAGAAATCACAGGAAAGCTTCCCAGAATTACTTAAAATACCAACCAAATACTCCAAAATAGAAAGACGAATCAAAAGTGATTCTCTCTTGGAATTCAAAACTCCATCAAACTCCCAGTTAGACCGTAACCGTTTTACGCAAAAATAGTCAACTGAAGTCAACTTTTCAGCTTTAATCAAGAAAACTCACAAGATCGAAAGACTTCAAAATACGAAATTATAATATTTTATAATACTTAACCTTGGGAAAATCACCGGTTATCACAGTCTAACCCCCTTAAAGGAATTTCGCCCTGAAATTCAACTCAAATCATCGAATCACAACATCGACAGGAAATTTCATTCCTCGACGAATCACATCAAATCGCTAGGGTTTAGTCTTTTCAAGCAAGATTTCTTACGATTCCTCTAAAGACTAAGTCTTTCCATAGTCCAAATCCTACACTTTCTCATGGTAAATCTATAACCGTTGTCAAAATAACAATAGTCCTTCCTACTATCCCTTAGTTTCACAATTTCTTCAAACTTAGGTCACACTGTCTCAGTCGGGTGTCTGAATACGATCCAGTCCT
This sequence comes from Tanacetum coccineum, assembly GCA_026074375.1. Lineage (NCBI taxonomy): Eukaryota > Viridiplantae > Streptophyta > Magnoliopsida > Asterales > Asteraceae > Tanacetum > Tanacetum coccineum. The sequence goes on from BQNB010062779.1 coordinate 19,228, forward strand.
TGACGTGACGACTATTCTATCATAACCCAAAAGTGATGTGCATTTGTTACACGTATATTTCACTTCCAGCAAGTGTTGAAAAACTTCAGATAGTCGGGTAACAACTCCTACTATATGATGGGTCACTTTAAAAATATTAACTCGTAACAGCACACAATTTATAAACCCAACCTAAATTGACATATTCGAACTAATAGCCGATATGGGTCAGTTTAGTAAATGCTAGAACAATATGTTAGTTGCAGCCTTAGTTGACCCATTCAAACTAATAGCCGATATGGGGCAGTTCAAATTATAAACCAAACAAGTTATAAGGACAAATAATTATAAACCCATTCAAATTATAAACCCATTCAAACTGATAGTCGAAGTATTTTAACTTAGATGATTCAAAATGCGCTCATGGTAGTTGCATCCTTCTCATAGAATGAGAATTGTACCTACTAATTGTACAATAACATTATGAAAAGAACCTATTGCAAAATAGCTTGACAGATTATTTTAAATGCATATTCTGTTTTGACATGAAAATGTCTAATAGTCCCTTAATAAATGTCGCTTGCTAGATTATTAGCCTAGGCTATTATCTAGTCATGTTTAATTGCTCAAAATTTGCAATTACTTATCTTGCATCTTTTATCCAATATGAGTCATACCTGGCGACAATTAAATGACAATTTGACCCATTTAAACTTACGGCAAGCTAAACTGATCCGTAACAAAAAGTGACCCATTCAAACTGAAAGCAACCTAACAGGCCCGTACCTACAAAATATGACCTAGAGTGTGCCCAATTTTAAAACAAACCAACCTAAACTAAAAAACTTGCCCATGTCTAAACTAATAGCCTGATACGGTCATTAAGTAAATACAACACACATGACACATACCGCATGTGGATAATAAAAGGTAAACCATAACAATGATAATCTTTCTTCACAACCCCCCAAAAGCCCCCCTACTTACTTTGGATCCCCCGCCAAGTTACTGCATTATCAAAGCCCTCTCCTTAACCTGAATTCCGAATTTCCTTAGTAGCATTAACATCCTTTTCGCTTGAGTCCCTTCAATGTCTGCACCAATCACACAATCACAAAAACAGTAAAACTCAGAGTGTGCTTAACACAAATAGGTCAAGTATAGCTAACACAAATGGATCAAATGAGTAGAAAGTCACCCAATGTGTTTTATATGCATACCACCTCAGTACCTCTTAACTTTATAAAAGCAGAAAATGAAACTGTCAGAAGAAAAAGTCAAGGACACTTACAATAATGACCCTAAGTATGTGTTTCCTGTCCTAACCAAGAGCAGCTGCACTCCAGTAAGCCAGCTTGTGTTGGTGTAACAAAGTGTTCTAGAAGCCTTTGTTCAAAAACACATGCCATAAGTTGGTACCTAAAAAAGAAAACGTGAAAATATTTAAGTTTAATTAGTGCATGGAAAGCTGTTAGGTAACAGATTTTTAATATGTTAGAATTTGTAACTAATGGGATATGAAGGTTATCATTTATTTGCTTAAATGTAGTTAATCTTTACAACAGAAAGATAAAAATCATGCAGCAGACTGAATAATGGGTCAAAACGATTCATTATCAGTGTAGGTTGAAACGGGGTGGATCGTTCTGGGTTGGTTCTTTTTTGAAAGGTAAGCTCACACACACACGCACCCCTATATCATAGAGAATCCTACACAACCACATCGCAATACTTGAACCGACAACCGGGCACATAACTTCCACATGGGTACCGCTAGGCCAAAGGCCCTTTGGTGCTCTGGGTTGATCATCAACCAACTTTTAGTTCATTTTCTTAAAATTATAAATAGTAACTGTGTAAACTGGCTTACCATATACCCCTGTTAGATAATTTTAGTATTTCCAATACATAAAACTTCCAAAATACTTTTATACAAAAAGCTAGATTACTGTTGCATTATACTAATTAAAATGGATAGCCATCTTACCATTCCTTCTTTATAATTTTTGCCTCTTTTCCTCTTACCAGGAAAATAATCTTGATCATACTGTATAAAAGTTATGAATTCCATTAGATTATACATATGAATCATATAAAACTCAGATAATAATTGAAACCATTCACGAGTGTAAACCATTCACCTTCATTAGGTGGCCATTATGAAAGTCTGAATCAAGCTTTCAGCTGTACGCTTTTGTTCAGGTTTCCCTAAAATAACAGCTACATGATCACCACAGGATGATTTTATTATCAGATATCTATACAGAAGCTTCTGATATCTGTTAATAAAACAAAACCCAATTAAACTTTAGAAAAATACTGAACTCAACGTCTATAAAAACAAAAGCATACACCATAAAGAAATGTAAGATATTCACCTTGCGGATGTTATCCACATTTGCTCAACCTCTACCCATCACATTACCAACTACATGACCAGGAACCAACATCTCCAAGGCAGAAGATGATAATCTGATTGAGATCAATAATTAACATAACATGAGCAAACACAAGTCACCTGATGTAGAAAGATTCTACATCACCTATATATAGTTTATGGATACAACTTCTATAAAAATGCATATGCTAAGAGGGAACTAAGCTTTCTAAGTGACCCAAGATATAAATATAAGCTCCACTGATGGCATATCTGTTTTGGCTAGGCTATGCTTTCTAGTTTTACCCTCAGAAACTAACATATGTATACTTAAATAGATATTCGTCCTAAGGTATTTAATTCAGGATTTCATCAAATCCCCCCCGATTTGGGGGGGGGGTGGTTTTCCCCCAACTTTTATTTTATCTTTTTAACTGATTTGGATATGTAAAAAACATTTTTATTTGGATAATTAAGTAAACAAAGATAATAAATATTAAATCCACACACAACCCAAGATAATTCCACATTGCCTTTGTTACTACACAATATCCCAAGCTATATGTTATTTTCTTTATATAACAGTGAAACAGAAATAAACTTTAAAAGGCAGTCTCAATTCAGTTTCCTAGATTAGTCAATAAATCTTGATCTTTGCGCTGAACCCAATAAGTTTTGGACCTAGAACAAGTGTCACCAAAACTAAACTTGTCATCAAGTAAATTGTTTGCAAGTACTAGTTAATATCTTAACAATTAAAACCCAACGAAACAAAATGTGTTAATTATAGGTGGTTTGCACTGCGACAAAATTCAGATATATGTTCTGTGGGCACAACATTTTCACTAACGCTAACAACTCTCTGGTCCAGAATGTTCACCTAATCTGATACGAGAATCCCAACAGAGCCTTATCCCATAAACAAGGAAGGAAAATAATATTCGAATAAGGATTTCAAAAATCAAATCATAAATGACAGTCTACAACCTGTTATATATTTTTTACACAATGAACATTTAGATAAAGCATAATTGTGTCATGCGACGAGATATATTGGAGTGTTAGAGCATATTATAAGATAATCTTGTATTGCAATACGGCTTTTAAAAAGCTATTTAGCCTTTTACGTCATTATAACAATATAGGTATGTTAGGACAAAAACTATAGTAAAAAAGCTAAACGCTCTTAAAAGCTCTTTACAAACAACAACACTATATAAATACCATATACAAATATCTGTTATACAAGACGATTATATAAAACAAACATCTACTACTGACAAAGCTACAACGTAAACGGTAAGGGCGTGTTTGGCAAAAGTAGCGCTAAGAGTAGCCAATATTCTTTATAACCTTGGCTCTGGATACCAATCTGTCACACCTCATCAGTGGCGGAAACACGGGATGCGACGATACCGTTCATCGCACAAGATACAAGATCATACACTTTACAATTTACAAAGAAATGAAACTTGGGTTTACATAACTTTACAAGTTAAGACTTGACAAATAAATAAACAAAACCCATCTTGACCCAGTCCCCTTGGGTTACATCTTTGCTCTTCTAATATCGTTCACATACCTTTAATTGACACACCTGAAAATGATACTCGAAAACGTCAACAATAATGTTGGTGAGCTAGTAGGTTTGACCTTAAACCCAAAAGTTGTGCTAATATATCAAAATAGTGGACAAAAGTGCAATATGATAGTGAATATATGAGAAACACCCATGACTTAGCATCCTCGCTAATCATGTAAAACTCGACCTAGCTTACCCGCTAGTCGAACCATCCTAGCATCACCGCTAGTCCGATAGCAAATATGTCATTTACGCACCTAAAAGGCCTACCAGCTGAAGCACTATATTAGGGCAGGACCCAAAACCAAAACCCTTGCCATGACACACAGTACATGCAAGTAAAACCAAAACCCTTGCCGTGAAAAACACAGTACACGCAAGTAAAATCACATCACATATATTCACATAGCAATGATAAGCACATAATTTTCCTAAAAACAAAACCACGTTTCGCACAGTCAAATTTCAAAACAGTTCAAAACACATTTGAGTATCATTTTTCCCCAGCGAAAAAATAGTAGAAAAATGGGGCTACGAGAACTCACCTCAATAGCAAATAAGGCAACTGCACAAATCTCAAACTCAATGCACAAATAATCTCAACGCAAGCGCACAGCAGTACCCAGCCACGACCTAATCATTTACGACACTTAATTAATGTTTGTACAAAGTTTTCTTCTTGTACAAGTATTCATCTTTACTCACACCAAAATTCTCAATTCCATTACAAAACCTCTTTCCTTATCACAAAAACTTTTACTCTTCATCTCAAAATCGTTATCTCATATCAAAATCGTTATCTCATAACCAAAACCGTTATCTTTTACCAAAACCGTTATCTCATAAACAAAACCGTTATCTCATGACCAAAACCGTTATCTTTTACCAAAACAGTTATCTTTTACCAAAACTGTTATCTCATAACCAAAACCGTTATCTTTTATCAAAATCGTTATCTCATATTATGGTTGTGTGGTGAATTACTCAAAACACTTAGCTAAGTGTGACATCAACATAATTTATCCAAAACCTCAATCACAGTTGAAACGGGACGAACGATCAAACAATCCAAGAAAATCCGACGAGAAATAAGTGGGAGTTCGAAGATCGAAAATAAACGGATAAACATCTCCGCAACGTTAAAGTATACATATACTTAAATATATTTATAATAATAAAATAATAATATTTTATTATTTTCGTCTCTTTATCGGCTAAAAAGGGTAATTATAAAACCTTGTCATTTTAACATAACCACGGTTGACCGTTAAATCTCGACACTTAAAGTTTATCAAAAGACACGTTTCGTCCTTTAACCGAATCGACACAAAATAAGTTTTCCCAATATTCTTCTAAGTGTGGGATTTTTACAAAATTTTGGCATGACTTGTTCGTTTATACAACAATTCCTAAGATTTAAAAATCTCAATTATAACAATTTTTTTCCCTAATTCTCAAGTCCAAATACTTTTCTCAATTCTCACCAAATCCTTCGACCAAACGCCAAATTCTATATCTCAAAAATACTTTAACAAAACCCATTTTCTTCCATCGACTTTCAATATTGACACGACGCATGTTTCATTTTTAAAAGTCCACTTTAATCATACTAAACCACTAACTTTCACTTATTGGGCCTTAAGGTCTATTATAGTTTTAAAGTTAGCCCGTTAACTTTATAATAAAAATATAAATAGTTATACTTTATTGGGCCGAAGCCTAAACTTAAGTCCAAAACCATGAAAATATATATTAGTCCATATAACGACTCAAACAGACCGAAACCAATTAAGCCACAAGCCCAAAATATAAGCCGAAATCAACATAGGCTATAAGCTCAAAATATATAAGCCGAAACCAATAAGCTATAAGCTCATTATATAATCCGAAACCAATAAGCTATAAGTCAAAAATATATAAGCCAAAACCGATAAGCTATAAGTCTAAAATATATAAGCCGTAACCAATAAGCTATAAGCTCAAAATATATAAGCCGAAAACAATAAGCTATAAGTCTAAAATATATAAGCCGAAAAGAATAAGCTATAAGCCCAAAATATATAAGCCAAAAACAATAAGCTCTAAACCAAAATAAGCCAAAATAAATTGGCCAAGCCTTCTTTTCTTGTTGGGGCGTGTGCAACCAAACCCAAAACCATCAATATGGTTGGGCCGAGCCCAAACCGAATCAAATAAGCCCAAAAGTTAAACAAATAAGCCCAACGTTAGCTTATTTTTAAACATTTTCCAAAATAAGCTCAAAAGTATTTTGACCAAAATTATAAAAATACCACCACAACCACAATATTCAAACTTTCGACCCTTGTTCTTTTTTTTGTTCGAGTTGACGCAAACAAACACCTCTTTTTATACACTTTTCGTTTCCAAGATTCGATTTTTATGACGATCAACTTGTACAACTAGTATTAAGACACCAAAATAAGCATAGAAGTACAACTTAAATCAAATTTAGAAAACCTACAAATTTTTGGTGAGTTTGGTTCGATTTTGACGCAAGAGAAAGACCCAAAAACCTTTTCTATAACTCGCGTCTATCTAATATCAACCCACTATTGATCTTTTAACCCCGTGTTCTTGGTAATATTCAAAAATAATGTTTCTTGTTTTCCCTTGGTGCTCGTCCGAATATAGAGAGAGAGAGAGAAGAGAGATGTATGTTTTTTTTGTTTGATTTCAAAATGAGTGAATGAATCAAAATGTTTGACGTGATGGAGGAATATAAGAGTACTAGTTGAGACAACCTAGCTAGAAAATAGCCATCTTGTCTCTCATGGCTCATCTTGACCGAAAATGGATCCTAGGAGGGTCTCGGGTTCTTCCTTTTGTGTCGGGATCACTTAAAAGCTCTAAGTTTGATGATTTAAAATGTTACCCAAGTTTAGTTAATATTTTCATTGCGTTTAAAATTACTTTTCCATAAATCTAGGTTATTTATATGACACATATTACCTAAATTTACTATAAAAATTCTATTTAGACGCTGCCGGCCGGGTCAAGACCGAAAACATGATTTTTTGTTAAAAACTCAACCGAACCATCCTCACAATTATAAAAACATTTTAAATCCCCAAAATATGTTTTGTCAAAACCAACTTGAACTTTAACGACCATAACAGTCTTTTTCCGAATTTCACGAAAATGACCGTTTTTCTAAAAACTTCCAAATCACACACCAACGATTTACGTTTTAAACCAACGTTTTCCAAAATAATGAATTTATTTAAATAAATAAGCTCATTACACACTTCTGAATTACTTAAACTTATTTCCAAACAAATGTCGTGCTGGTACGCGCAGCGTGATGATTTTCAAAAAATCACAAGAAAGCTTCCCGAAATTACTTAAAATACAAATCAAATACTCCGAAATGGAAAGACGAATCAAAAGTGATTCTCTCCCGAGATTCAAAACTCCATCAAACTCCCGGTTAAACCGTAACCGATTTACGCAAAAATAGTCAACTGAAGTTAACTTTTCAGCTTTCATCAGGAAAACTGACAAGATCAAAAGACTTCAAAATACGAAATTATAATATTTTATAATAGTTAACCCTGGGCAAATTACCAGTTATCACAGTCTAACCCCCTTAAAGGAATTTCGTCCTGAAATTCAGCTCAAATTATCGAATCACAACATCGACAGGAAATTCCATTCTTTGACAAATCACATCAAATCACTAGGGTTTAGTCTTTTCAAGCAAGATTTCTTACGATTCCTCTAAAGACTAAGTTTTTCCACAATCCAAATCCTACGCTTTCTCATGGTTAATCTATATCCGTTCACAAAATCACGATAGTCTTTCCTACTATCCCTTAGTTTCACAATTTCCTCAAACTTAGGTCACACAGTCTTAGTCGAGTGTCTGAATACGATCCAGTCATTGACGTGATGATTATTCTTTCATAATTGGCATCGTTAAACTTTTCGGTTATTCAACCAACGGGACTAACCTTACAGGGTATGTGTCCTACATAACATGACTCATGCTCTAGTTTCTCAAGAACATTTATGGTTCTTTTGCCAATACTTAATCAAAATCCCCAAGTAAACCTTACCTGGTCAAACACTCCCGGCTCTACCTTTCTAGGAAGACCGTTTCATTGTCTAAACCTCAGCATTATTTGCCTTAAACTATTTGCAAATCAATCCTACTCAACGAGTACCTTAAATCTTACTTCACTTAGATAGGTCAAGATACCTCTCAAAAGCTTACACAAAAAGTATAATCAGGTCTCAAGTTCGATCGCTAACTCTCACAAGAAATGGGTGTCCGTCCTAACACGAGCGACTTATCGTAACACAACCACGCACGGGAAAACTGTGCTCTCAAGCACTGATCTTATTCATCCAACCGAAAATAACACAAAATACTGCTATTCACAAAATCAAACAAAATTTTTCACTATCATAAAAATGATTTCAATACAAATCACCTGACGACTAATAAGGATTTGTCATAACTACCACTACATAAAAAAAATTTCTAATCATAATATCAACACTAACCGACGCTACTCGGTTTAGTGATATACACAAACTACTAATCAAACCCCATACATCCTACACATCTCCTCTGGGCTCCTGTCCTCTCCTCATACTATCAATAATCTCAGCCAAATCCGACCGCACACGCCTTTCCTCCGCGATCTGTAATCGTAACTCTTGGTTCTCCATCTGCGTATCACTATGGCATGCCACAAAGCTACTCTGTGTGCATCCGTATGACCTGTCCATGATTCCAGGGCTAATACTAGTCTCCAAATCGCTCCAAAAGTCACTGCAACCCTCTCCTGCTCATGCTCTAGACTCCTAAATTAATATCTCTGGGAGAATATCTCATCCTTGACTACCCCTGGCCTAGTAAATAACTTCCTTGTATCCCTATCACACCTCTCAAACAAAGCAGGTGATAGCTCCCCTAATCGTACCGTATGATCACGAATCAATCCTCCCTGTATCTCAACTCGGGCTCCTAACTCAGTCAAAAATCCCTCAGTCTCAGCCGTAGCAGGTGAAGATACCGACGATGGAACGGTCAGTGTTATCATGGATGATGAAATAGGTAAAGGAACGATAGAAGGTGCTGGAGAAACTGGAAGTGAACTAGGCGACCACTCGGGAGATGGTGGTATCTGAATAGGTGGTGCTGGTGGTGGGTAAGCAGGAACATCAATGTAAGCTATACCGTCCTCTAGGTCTATCCATGTAGTGAGTGTAGGCTGCCTAAGTGCCGACACTCTCTCTGGTCTCTCAGACTTTGGTACAGATCTAGAACTCTGACCTACCTCGAATACGTTAGGCATCCGACCCTCCCCCAATGCTATCTCCCGGCGCCTCAATGCCCCATAACCCAATCCTAAAGGCTCACCCATGGTTGCCTCCACAACCGCGGCTGCCCGCTGCTGACCCTCAGGTACAGCCTCATCCCCTCCTAAACTAAGACTCTCAACTCTCATACCGGAGCCCTCGTCCCCTGCAGCAGGATCCTCATCCTCTATAGTAGGACCCTCTTCCTTTGCGTCCTCGCTATCACTATCAGAATCCGAACTCTCCTCTCTCTCCTCGTCCTCCTCCTCATCATCCTCCTCCTCATCAACCACCTCATTCTCATCATCCTCTACTAACTCAGACGTACCCTGATAACGCTTCCGTGAAGGAAGGTCTGGTGGTGACGAAGATGGTGAACTCTCATAAGAGGACCTAAACCACTTATGGAACGCTGAATCGGACATAGCTGCCACCTCTGCTATACTAGCAGAGAGGCCCGATGACATTGCAGGCGGAACACGCACAGACATACGTGCGGTCCTACAGAGAATGGGAACCAAAGTGGGTGGAGTACTATCAAATAGTGAAGTGGGTAGTGCTATAGTGTGGGGTGACTCAGGTGCCTCTGTCTCAACAGGGTCCTCAAAAGGTTCGGACTCAGTGTCCGTCCCAACTAAATAAGCCTGCCTAATAGCCTCATAAGGATCCTCAGGAAATGGTATGGGCACTCGGGGGATTTGAGCTCCGTCAGCCTGGGTGGAAATCTTTGGGTCAACAAATACTAGGGTAGACATCCTGTGATAACACGATAAAAAGGGTATAATTATTTTATTAAATATCATTATCAAATTAACAGCATCATTATGCTTACATATACAAATCATCATAGCGTTCGAAATTAGACGTTCGCGACCGTATAAATCATAATAATATAGTGGCTTAAATATATATAAAAATATATATATATCATATAATAATATATATATATATAGTATATATAAATATATATAAATACTTGTTAAAAATATCAAAAAGAATATCTAACAACAAATAATCACCGACCAGTTCGATACCAACAAGGCACTTCTGGTCATCACATAGAGCGTATAATCCACAAAAAGCATATCCTTAATTCATATCGCTACCTGCGACATTTCCACTAAAAATCTCAAGGTAACTTGCACTACTCTAAGGCAAGCACAGCCAACATCAATCAATCAACATCGCTACCCGCGATAATCTCACCTACATTCTCAAGGCATCGCACACTACTACTAGGTAATCGCAGCAACAATCCTAAAATCAAAATGATCTCAAACTCAACACTCGCAAGTTTTCTCATCACTTTACATCCTATCATTTTTAGGTGGTCTCAATTCAATGACTAACATAACTAAAGCACCAAACCGCGAACACGCGAAAGCAAGCAAAAGCGGAACACCGCGCACATAGATCCTATACGCAACTAAATGACGGATCTTAGGTTATAGTCTAGGCCAACCCACCTAGTTCTCTATAACCTTGGCTCTGATTACCAATCTGTCACACCCCGACAATGGCGGAAACTCGGGAATGCAACATAATGATCAATCATAACACAAGATACAATATAGAGAAAACTACAATGCATAAACTTCAAGTGTTACGAAGACCATCAACCTCGAACAACCTCGAGTGATGTCCCAAATCATAACCAAATCCATAATCTCTTACAATTCCAAATGCCCACACAGGGGTCCAAATCCAAACTTAAACCAAAACTTCCAAATACTAAGAACCAAACAAATAAACAAGCAAGGCTTCACATGAAAAATCCACACGGGATACTCCTAAGCCTGCTATCACATATCACCAACTATTCATCTTTCACTTCACCTGAAAATGATACTCGAAAACGTCAACAATAATGTTGGTGAGCTCGTAGGTTTGACCTTAAACCCAAAAGTTGTGCCAATATCTCAAAACAGTAGACAAAAGTGCAATATGATAGTGAATATATGAGAAACAACCATGACTTAGAATCCTCGCTAATCCTGTAAAACTCAACCTAGCTTACCCGCCAGTCGAACCATCCTAGCATCACCGCTAGTCTGGTAGCAAATATGTTACTTACACACCTAAAGAGCCTACCAGCTGGAGCACTATATTAGGGCAGGACCCAAAACCAAAACCCTTGCAATGACATACAGTACATGCAAGTAAAACCAAAACCCTTGCCATGCCAAACACAGTACACACAAGTAAAATCACATTACATATATTCATATAGCAATCATAAGCACATAATTGTTCCAAAAACAAAACCACGTTTCGCACAGTCAAATTTCAAAACAGTTCAAAACACATTTGAGTATAATTTTCCCCCAACAGAAAAATAGTAGAAAAATGGGGCTACAAGAACTCACATCAACAGTAGATAAGGCAAGTGCATAAATCTCAAACTCAAGGCACAAATAATCTCAATGCAAGCGCACAGTAGTACCCGGCCACGACCTAATCATTTACGACACTTAATTAATGTTTGTACAAAGTTGTCTTATTGTACAAGTATTCATCTTTACTCACACCAAAATTCTCAATTCCGTTACAAAACCTCTTTCCTTATCACAAAAACTTTTACTCTTCGTCTCAAAATCGTTATCTCATAACCAAAACCGTTATCTCGTAATCAAACCGTTATCTTTTACCAAAACCGTTATCTCATAACCAAAACCGTTATCTTTTACCAAAATCGTTATCTTTTACCAAAACTGTTATCTCATAACCAAAACCGTTATCTTTTACCAAAACCGTTATCTCATATTATGGTTGTGTGGTGAATTACTCAAAACACTTGGCTAAGTGTGACATCAACATAATTTATCCAAAACCTCGAACACCGTTGAAACGGGACGAACGATCAAACAATCCAAGAAAAT
>BQNB010062780.1:0-27460 GCA_026074375.1 Tanacetum coccineum
TTATGCTTTTGTAAGTTATATTCAAAAGCAAAGAAGAAATAATCACAAGGATTTCCAGCATTGTTTATTTGCTTGCTTCATATCTCAAATTAAACCCAAGAAGATATTTGAAGCCCTTGAAGATGAAAGTTGGGTTGATGCTATGCAGGAAGAACTGTTGCAATTCAAGATTCAAAAAGTTTGGATTCTTGTAGATTTGCCTTATGAGAAGAAGGCAATTGGGACAAAATGGGTTTACAGAAATAAGAAGGATGAAAGAGGTGTTTTGGTTAGAAATAAGGTAAGGTTGGTTGCCCAGGGACATAGGAAAGAGGAAGGGATAGACTATGATGATGTTTTTGCTCCTATGGCTAGGATTGAAGCCATTAGGATCTTTTTGGCCTTTGCTTTATATATGGGATTCATAGTATATCATATGGATGTGAAGAGTGCCTTCCTTTATGGCACAATTGATGAGGAGGTATATGTGTCCTAACCTCTAGGTTTTGTAGATCCTAAGTGTCCTAAGAAGGTCTACAAAGTTGTGAAAGCTCTCTATGGTTTACACCAAGCTCCTAGAGCCTGGTATGCTACTTTATCTACTTTCTTGTTGAAGAGTGGATACAGAAGAGGAACTATTGACAAAACTCTTTTTATCAAGAAGGACAAAAATGATATCATGTTAGTACAAGTTTATGTGGATGACATTATTTTTGGTTCTACAAAGAGATCTTGGAGTGCTGAATTTGAGGCATTGATGAAGAGTAGATTTCTGATGAGTTCTATGGAAGAGCTTACCTTTTTTCTTGGATTACAAGTCAAATAGAAAGAAGATGGTATTTTTATAAGTCAGGATAAGTATGTTGCAGAAATCCTGAAGAAGTTTGATTTTGCCAGTGTAAAGACTGCTAGTACACAAATTGAGACGTAGAAGCCTTTGGTCAAGGATAAGGAAGCTACTGATGTGGATGTACACCTTTATAGATCCATGATTGGCTCTTTAATGTACTTGACTGCTTCTAGGCCTGATATTATGTTTGCAGTCTGTGCTTGTTCTAGGTTTTAGATAACTCCAAAGACCTCTCATCTCAATGCTGTGAAGAGAATCTTTAGGTACCTCAAGGGCAAACCCAAATTGGGCCTTTGGTATCCTAGAGTGTCATCATTTGACCTAGAAGCCTACTCAGATAGTGACTATGCTGGAGCAAATCTTGATAGGAAATCTACAACAGGAGGTTGTCAATTTCTTGGCTGGAGACTTATTTCATAGCAATACAAGAAGTAGATAATTGTGGCTACTTCTACTACAGAGGCAGAATATGTTGCTGCTGCCAACTGCTGTAGGCAAGTTTTATGGATTCAAAATTAAATGTTAGACTATGGGTTCAATTTTATGAACACAAAGATCTACATTGATAATGAGAGTACTATATGCATTATAAAGAATCCAGCATTTCATTCCAAAACAAGGCATATTGAAATTAGGCACCACTTCATTAGGGATGCTTATGAGAAGAAACTTATCTAGGTGCTAAAGATTCACACTCATGACAATGTAGTTGATCTTTTAACCAAAGCTTTTGATGTTAGCAGGTTCAATTTCTTGATTATTAACATTGGAATGATCAATCAATAGGCTGCATTAGTTAAGGGGAGGCAAGATGATTTATTGTACAGTTTGTATGGAATGTTCTGTGAGCAGAAGAATCTTGACAATGGTGATGTTTTTCATAGAGTTATTTGGGTTCTAAAGAGTAATTAGAGAGAGCTATAGATGGTACTAAAGAACTCTTGTTGCTAGACTTGTTCAATTTTTGGTTGACACAAGTTAGTACCGATAGGCTTATAGTTAGTACCGACAGACAAAGTTTGTACCGCTATAAAGCCGTTAAAGAAAATATCGGTAGGGGTCTAAAGTGTAATTTTTGGCGGTTTCTTCGACATTTGGATTACTCCTTCTATAAATACCCATCTTAATTACACAATTTATTCACCTAAACTCTCTTAATCGACTTCAATTAACAAACCCTAATTTTTCATCACCGTCGATCAACAAAATCAATTAAATAATGGCTGGTTTGGGTTTTTGCTCAAAGCACAATATGGTTGCCTACTTGGAAAAGAATGATGGGAACATTGAGTTTCACCAGATTATGGACTTCCTCATACACAGTTCAATCCACTTTGCACTCACTGTAAGTCCCATAGTCTCAACTTCGTTTGTTGAATAGTTCTCGACATCTGCTAAGTCCAGAACAGTTAACAACATTAGTTATATAGATGCCATTGTTTCTGGCAAGCCTGTGACTATCTCAGAGGCATCAATAAGAAGTGATCTTCTTTTTGATGATGCTGATGGGATAGATACTTTGAACAATCAGGCTATATTTAACACTATTCAGTTAATAGGGTATGAGGGGGACCTAAATACTTTAACTTTTAACAAAGCCCTCTTTTCACCTCAATGGAAATTTCTTTTTCATACCATGAATCACTGCATAAGTTCAAAAAGCACTTCTTGAGATCAAATTCCCACTAATATTGCCACAGTAGTGATTTGTTTGGCAACTAATCAAAAATATAATTATTTAAAATTAAGTTTTGATGGTATGATGAGACACTTGGATGCATTTAAAAAGTTTGTCATGTATCCAAGATTTTTACAAATCTTTTTGAGAAACCAGTTAAGGGATGTGCATGTCCCTATGGATCACTTTCCAGTCCCAGTCTTAACTAAAAAGGTTTTGACATTTATGGTTAAAAAGGGTAAAAACTTTTCAGGGAATGTCACACCTTTATTTCACTCTATGTTGGTTCAACCAACAAAGGATGAGGGTGAAGTTTCAGAAAGACCATCTAAATCCCAACCAATACCCTCTCCTACTCACCCAAGTAAAGACCAACCTGAGTCACAGCCTGACCTATATCCCAGACCTTCTTTTTCTATCCCTATTCCTGATTTCAATCCAGAGGGTTCTGGTGGGAATCATGGAGGTCAGTCATCTAGTAATAGATCCCTATCAGGGAATGAGGATGGCCTGACACTCTAAAGTGTATATGATCTTTGTAATTCTTTGTATACACAGGTCACAGCACAAGCTGCAGAAATTAAAGATTTGAAGGCTTAGATCAAGCAGCTTAAGAAGAAGGCCAAACCTGTTATCAACCACCACAAAGCTTGGTTTAGGGCTGCTATGTTGAAGAAACAGCAAAAGAAGAAGGATATGGAGAAAACAAAGAAGAGACGGAGTATATCCAAACAGGGGAGGAAAGCTGTCAAATCTTCCAAAGGTGCACCATCTGTCCAAACACAAACTGACTAGGATGGTCTGGATACTGATTTAGAAGCTTCGTTAAATGAAGCCACGGATACTCTTGCTCAAGATGAAGGGAAGACTGATTCCAAGGTTGAGGAACCCAAAAGAAGTTCCAAAACTGAGGAACTTCACTTGTCAGGTGATACATTGGTTATAGAAGACAAGGGAAGTGTTGAAAATGGAGGAAGCACAAAAGGTACTGATCTGCAACAAAGTACTGTCAAGCCAGATGAAGTACCGACAAGCAAGATGAAAGTACTGATAGTTTTGTTGAAGGTACTGCTGAGATTAAAGATCAAGTTTTAGGAGAAAGTGATACTCCAACAGCTCCAACAATGACTTCAACACCTACTCTAACAGTTTTTGGTGATGATGAGACTATTGCACAAGTTCTTGTCACAATGAGTCAGAACAAGGTGAAACAGAAAGAAAAAGAAAAAGGAGTAGAGCTTAAGAATGTTGAGGATATTGAGAGACCAAGGCCTACATCAACAAGATCAGTGTTAACATTGAAGCCTGATTCGTTAAAATCACACACGTAATAATAAAATATATAATATGATGGAAAATTACCAAATTACCAAATTACCATTTAGGACAAAGGTAAAAAGGAAAATCTTCACAAATATATATACTATAATACGTATATTAACCGGGAAGTATAATTCCCGGGTCGTTATTCCCCAACGATTTGGGAAATTGAAACCACATTTGATGTTCAGACAATGATTTGAATTAAAAACAAATATTGATTTGATTATCTACTTCTACAATTTAAAATAAGCAAATGATAACAATTAAGCACGAAAACAAATAACGGGAAATCAAACTTTAACAAAAAACGCAAAACGAGAACCCTAAACGGCAGTTAAAAACCCTAAATTTCTAAAATTAAACCTAAATTGAAATTTTCTTTTTAAATAGACTCTAATTGACTAAAAAGTAAGTTTAAAGAAAACTAAAACAAAAACGGAGTTAAAATGAGCTTAAAAACATGAAAAATGTAAACGGGAACGAACCCCGTTCTTTAAAAATTGAGATTTTGCAATTTTAACCATACGAAAACAAAACTAATTTTCCTAGAAACTTTATGATAAAAGAAAATTTTCTAAAAAAGATTTATAATTTTTTGATTCTGTTTCTATTTTTTATGATTTTTTAAATTTTTTAATAAAAATAAATGTTTAAAAATACTAGACTAATTATAAAAATTCCAAAAAAATACAGAAAATAGCTTGAACTAATATAGACCTAGAAAAAATAAGCTTGGACTCACATCTTAATGAATAAGCCACAAAATAAGCTTAAAACAGCTTATAAGCTAAAATGGAGAAAACGTATATAAGAAATAGATTTTGTGAATCTATAATGAAAAAGACCCCAGGACGCGTTGGTAGTGAGTGTGTGTTGTGTGTTGTTATAAAGGGTAGAGGGTGTTGAGGTCGGAGGTTCGAGTCTTGCTCACCCCCGATTTCCACCTTCCCCTTTTTTTGGAAAACTTATAAAAGCAAATACTATCCTAAAGAGCTAAATGAACACGAATAAGCACAAAGAACAAGCCATAAGCTAGAAATTCAAAATAAGCACTTTTAGAAACTTAAAACCAAACAGTCCTTAAAGGGATCTTTGAGCTTATTTTTAAGCTAACAAATGAACTTTTTAAGAAGTAAAACTTGCTTTTTTAGATAGCTTAACTCAAAGACTATATGAAAATGCTTTTTGAAAAGACTTTGGAAAACTATAGCTTATTGAAAAAGCTTAACAATATAGACAGTTTACTCAGCTTTTGCTGAGTTTGGTTTTGGAAAATGAAAAGACAAAATGCTTATTTAAAAGCTAAAAACAGATGACAAGTTAAGCTAGATTTTAAAAACTAAATCTAAACTAATGAAATATGACCTATAAGCTACTTATAATCTGAAAATCAAAAGCTAAATGCTATTTTAACCCACTGAAGATGAAGCTAGAAATTGTACTTATGCATTTTTATCTATCTGATGCAGTTAGCACACAAAAGACCAAAACTTAAATCGTCTTAATGCAGACTTATTAGGCTAAATCTAGCTCCTATTTGACACCAAACTAAGAGCATATTAGGTAACAATAACAACTAAACACTATTAAATCTCTAAATGTTACTAAGACAGATAACAAACTCACAGATCAAATTTAACAAATAGAAAACTAAAGAAATCTTAACTACACCTAATCAAACTAATAAATACTTCACTTATAAACCAAAGTTTGGAAGTTAAATTGAATTTAAAGGATCAAAAGAATGAAACAGTATTAATTTGTAGTTAATACTGCTTGTACCAAACACCCCCTTATTTCACTTAAAACCATCTTAAGCTTATAAATTGAATTCAATTGAACAAAGTTTGAATACCTGATTATAACTAACTTATATTCACCTTAATAAAGCTATAACAACCAACAAATAAGCCAGAATCTAACAGCTACTTATTATGCTAATATTTTTTTTAGGACAAATTATGAAAAACAAGATCTATGCTATAAAGAAGTAAAAACAGATGAGTCAAACAAGATTAATAAGCATAAGAAACAAAATTAAGCACAAATAAGCTAGAGTTAAGCAGTAAATAAGCAAATGCAACTTATTAAACTAAGATACTTGAATGTAAAAGAAAACTTACAGAAACCTTAGCTAAACAAAGGCAATAAGTTCAAGGAGCTATTTCTAAAGCTCTAGCTTATCAATGATAAGCTAGTAAAAGTCCTTATGAACTCATCCACCTTCCCCCCTTTTGGGGAAAATTTTGGGTTTTGTCATTTTTGTGTGACTTTAGTGTGACCAAGGGTTGACTTTTGTTGACCTTTGATGGCATTCTCCCGGCTCTTGTACACTCTTTTCCGCTCCCGTGTCCGTGTTTGTCCTGTTTTGACCATTCTATTGTATTTTTTGCAATATCCGTACCTACACAATCACAAAGAGAAAGCAAACAGTATACAAGCATTTTAAGCACAATTTTGTCTTTTATGGGTCATTTTTGATATAAAAAGGATATGTGTTTTCACACATATCAAAGCCTTTTCCTAAGATCGATCCAAAAGCTAAAGGCAAAGGAATGATTGAAGAAGAAGATGAATCTGATACTGAATCAGAAGATATCACTGAAGCTGAAAAGAAGTTTAAAATGCTTGCTAATGATGAAGAGATGGCCAAAAACGTTCAAGAGGAATGGGAAGCAGAAGAGGAAAATAAAAGGTTGGTTGAGGAAGAAGCTACTAAGGCTGCATTCACCAATGTGTGTGATTTTATTCAGGCAAGACTCAATGCAGATAAGATTCTTGCTAAGAAGCTTTAAGATAAAGAGAGAGAAAAGTTCACCATCAAAGAGAGAGCTAAGTTGCTTCATGATACCAGTGCTGCACAAAGGAGATTTCTTACTCAACAAATATGTGAGGTTATCAGAAACAAACTTCCTTTAAGAACTCAGCTGAGATACCAAATGATGACATACTTGAAGCATGTTGGAGGAAAGAAGCATTCTGATTTGAAGACCAAAAATTTTGAAGAAATACAAGTTTTGTATGAAAAGGTAAAAAGGTCTGATGAAAACTTCATTGCTATTGGTTCTGTTAAGGATGAGAGGCTAATAAAAGATTTGAACAAGAAAGCTGCTGGTATAAAGAATGCTAACAGTATTAATTAGGAAAATAATGAAGAAGAAGGTACCAAAAAGAGAAAACTTGGCATAAGGAAAAAGATGAAGTTAAGGAAAAGAAGATTCAGACAAGATACTTCTGAGGATGATGAAACTAATAGTGAGAAAGAGAAGAATGAGCTGAGATTATGCTTAACAATAGCTCCAGATGAGGACAAAGAGGTGGATTATGAAATACTTGACAAGAAGTATCCTATCATAGAATGGAAATCTGAGTATCTTGGAATTAAACCACAGTATGATGAAACTAAAGACTTAGAGGAGATTAATCTAAATGTGGTGATTAGAAGCAATGGACAAAGGAGATACTTTAGTACTCTGATGGAGTGCTTTCCATATTTGATAGAGAGGATTTGAGTGTTGTATATCAACTTGTGATGGACAGATACCAAGATGAGATACCTGAAGATTTTGACAAAGTACTTTGGGGAGACGTAATGATAATGTTCAATCCAAGTGATAAAGATGAGTTTTGGAACTCACAACAGGATTGGAATGTAGTAAGTTGGAAGCTACATGGTTCTTCAGGGGTACATACTTTAATGACTGAGGAAGGATTAGTCATTCATATGCTTGTTGAGAAAAAGTATCATTTGAGAAGGAAAGTGTTGTTGCAAATGCTAGAATTGAAGTTGGAATCTGAAAAAGACAGTACTATGGCACTGGAGTTGATTAGATTTGTCAAGAAGTTAATTGCAGAGTTGGAACCTGAAAACTCTGATGGAGATGAGGAGGATCTTTGAGTTTGGTTTCAAAACCACACAACAAATGGTCATCAGTTCACCATGTTTAACAGACATAAGAACTGACTAGTCCATAAGCAAACGACTTGTGGTAAAGACTTCTCAAATCCGTTTATGGTTGACAATTTACCAAAAAATTGTATGGTTCTCAACTCACATTGCTTCGCAGTAAAGAGTTGGCTAGTCCAGGATCAAACAGTTCCTGGTAAAGACAAATCAAATCTCTTGATAGCTGATAGTTTGCTAAAAACTATATGGTTATCAATGCTTCATGTTATGGAAATGAAGCATTGACTAGTCCAAAAGCAAACGGTTTTTGGTAAAGACAAATCAAATACGTTGATAGTTGATAGTTTACTCAAAACTATAAGGTTCTCAATTCACCTTGTTGTTTACAATAAAGAATTGGCTATCCCAGAGCAAACAACTACTGGTAAAGGAACATCAATACCATTAATGGCTGATAGTTTACCAAAAACTACAAAGCCAACTTAGTTGGATTATTGCAGAAAAGATGTAGCTGTGTTGCAAACAAGACATCTACACGAGAAGACAAGGATTGTAAGCTTTTAAGTGATCATATTATCAAAAGTGAAGATCCAAGAATGATACAGAAAGGATCAAAGGTACTTAAGTTTATTTCAGATTGAGTCCAATATTTGAGAAAGTGTTTGGATACATCCTCCATGAAATTCAAGATATCTACATTAGAGAAACATGAAGTTAAAAAAGTTCAACAAACTTGTTTAGGGGAGGATTGTTGGGAATTATACTTTCCTGACTTAGTACCGCTAGTTGTAATAGAAAGTACCAACAATTATAGTTTGTACCATTAGTATTAGTTTGTACCGTCAGTACAAAATAGTTAGTACCGTTTAAGAGATAAGCATGAGATATTATAGGAAAAGATATGCATTATCTATTACGCGTTTTGTAAGTCTGTTAGGGTTTATCCTTGGTGTATAAAAGGAACCCTACGACATTATAGAAGATGCATCTCTCACCAAAAAGCAATCTCATAGTTAGTAATCTGTAATCATTTTAGCAGATCAATACAAAAGTTTAGTTATTAATATTCATTGTTCTTCTTAGCATTATAAGTTAGTTTCCGCATAACTTATAGTGTTCATAGTCATTGTTTCTCCTGTAGTTTGTGTGGAACTATCCATATTGGCTACAACCCTTAACAGGCTAGAAAGATCTATATTGAATTGGGATCTACAAGTGGTATCAGAGCTTGTAGAGAAACTCTGAGTAAGAAGAACTAAAACCCACCAGTTATAAACCTCTACCTTACAAATCTATTCAATGGCTGGATCAGATGATGATATTCCACCACCACCACCACCACCACAAACACAAACACCAACACAACAAGCCCCTCACACTGTCTCAACCATCAAACTCCCTATTCTTAAGAAGGGAGAATATGACATATGGGCCATGAAAATGGAACATTATTTGGCCCATACAGACTATCCTATCTGGGAAGTCATTCAAAGAGGCAATGGTCCTGTGAGTGTCTCAACAGATACAAATGGTGTAATAAAGGTTCTGCCTCCCAAGACTGCAGAAGAAATTTTAGCCAGAGAAAGAGAAAGAAAAGCAAGGACCACCTTGCTTATGGCTTTACCAGAAGATCATCTTGCTAAATTTCACAAAATGACTGATGCAAAAGAGATGTGGGAAGCTATCAAATCTAGATTTGGTGGCAATGATGAATCAAAGAAGATGCAGAAGTATATTCTAAAGCAACAGTTTGAAGGCTTCTCTGTATCAAACTCAGAAGGGCTGCATAAAGGCTATGACAGGTTTCAGAGTCTTCTGAGTCAACTAGAGATTCATGGTGCAGGCGTCTCCACTGAAGATGCAAATCAGAAGTTCCTTAGGTCTCTACCTTCTGCCTGGTCTCAAGTTTCCTTAATCATGAGGACCAAGCCAGGAGTGGACAGTCTCAGTTTTGATGATCTGTATAATAATCTTAGAGTCTTTGAGTCTGATGTTAAAGGCTCTACTGCATCATCCTCTAGCACGCAGAATGTGGCATTTGTTTCTGAGAACACTAGCAGTACTAATGAAGTTAGTACTGCTTATGGTGCTTCTAGCTCTTCTGGCCATAACCCCCAAAGGGAAGGCTCTTCTTCATACACTGATGAACTCATGTACTCCTTCTTTGCTAATCAATCCAGTGGTCCATAATTGGATCATGAGGATTTGGAACAACTTGATGAGTTCGATTTAGAAGAAATGGATTTAAAATGGCAAGTGGCCATGATCTCCATGAGACTGAAGAAGTTCTACAAAAAGACAAGAAGAAAGCTGCAGTTTGATGCCAAGGAACCAGTTGGCTTTGATAAGGCCAAAGTCGAGTGCTACAATTATCACAAGACATGGCATTTTGCTAGAGAATGTAGATCTAAGGGGAATCAAGATAGTAGGAGGAGAGATGCTGGAGACACTGGGTACAAAGCTAAAGATAGTGGAAGAAGACCTGGAAAATAGGAGGAACCTAAAGCTTTGGTAACTCTTGATGAAGAAGGTGTTGATTGGACCAGTCACTCAGAAGATGAGCAAGAGAACTATGCTTTGATGGCTTACAGCAATTCAGGCTCAGACATTGAGGTAACTTCTTGTTCAAAAGAGTGTAAACAATCTTATACTAAACTTAAAAAATTATATGATGAACAGAGGGAACAACTTGGTGATGCCAGTATAGAAATTCAGGGATATACTCAAGCTTTAAAGAAAGTAGAAGCACAATTAGTTGCTCATCAACAAAATCAACTTTGGTATAAGGAAAAGATTAGGTTTATGAAAATTGATTTAGATGATAAAACTGATGTGCTCACATATCATAAGAAACTATTAGCAGAAGCTGAAAAAGAAAAAGAAGAATTGAAAGCAAAAGTAGAAAAATGGCATAACTCTTCTAAAAATCTTAATATTCTGCTAACTAGTCAGATGAGTGCTAGGGACAAAGTTGGGCTTGGGTATGGAGAACAAATGAATAAAGGTGTTTTAAGTTTTGAAAATGAAGTTTTTGGAAGTTTATTTAACAGTAGGTTTAGTGATATAGAAGATAGTCCTGTGAATAATAGATATGTATAGGGGATGCATGTAGTTCCCCCTCTAATGATAGGGATCTACATCCCTTCTGGACCTGATAAAGAAATAGATGACTCACAATTTACATATGGTCTAAAGCAATCTAAACCTAGTGAATCTGATGCAAGGAGTAGTGACTTTACTTCTTATGAATCTAAGAATCTATACCTAAATCAGTTGTTAATGAACCCAAAGTAGTAAGTCAACCTAAAGTTTAGACTGATGCTCCTATCATTAAGGAGTATGAATTAGATAGTGATGATGAACATGTATCTCTACCCTTAAAAGAACAAGAAACACCTAGTTTTGCTAATACTATTAAGCATGTAAAAACTCCTAGGCAAACTGTTAAACAACAAAACACATGTAGTAAGAGTCCTAAACCTGACAAAAAGGATTGTAGTGGTTTAATGTCTAAAAAACTGGGTTTGGGATATGGATTGAAGTGAACAAAAGGATGTGTAAGGGTACTGGTCAAAGGGAAAATAGGCCAGTGTGGAACAATGTGAATAGAGTGAACCACCAAAACCAATTTGTTCCTACTGCAGTACTAACTAGAACTGGCAAAATTCAAGTTAATACTGCTAGAGCTAGCAGTACTAACAATGTTAATACTGTTAGAGCTAGCAGTACTAAAAATGTTAGTACTGCTAGACATAATTTTAACAGTCAGGCAGTACCAACTAATGCTGCCAGGAAAGTTAATACTGTTAAACCTATTGTGAATAATGTTAGACCAAAAACTGTTTTTCATAAAACTTATTCACCTATTAGAAGGCCATTTAATAGAACAACAGCACCAAGAACAAATTTTTCAAATCAAAAATTTAATACTGCTGAGGTAAAATCAGTTAGTGCTGTTGGGGGAAAATGGGAAACTGCTGTTAAGCCCTCAGCAGGTTGTAATTGGAGACCCAAAAGGAATTACTGGAACAAAGTCTCCAAATACAATGGTGGATCAAATTCTAGAAATTGTGTTACTTTCAAAGATCCACTAGGCAGACCCAAGCCCAAAATGGCTTGGGTCCCTAAGAGAATCTAATCTCTCTTATTCAATGTGCAGGATTATCCACAAAGAGCTTTAAAGAACAAAGGGATTGTTGATAGTGGATGTTCCAGGCACATGACTGGAAACAAGGCCTACCTTGCTGAATATCAAGACTATAATGGTGGCCCTGTTGCTTTTGGAGGTTCAATTTCTTGATTGTTAACATTGGAATGATCAATCAATAGGCTGCATTAGTTAAGGGGAGGCAATATGATTTGTTGTATAGTTTGTATGAAGTATTGTGTGAGCAGAAGGATCTTGATCATGGTGATGTTTTTCATAGAGTTATTTGGGTTCTATAGTGCAATTGAAGAGAGCTATAGATGGTACTAAAGAGCTCTTGTTGCCAAACTTCTTCAATTTTTGGTTACCAAAAGTTAGTACCAATAGGCTTATCGTTAGTATCGACAGGCAAAGTCTGTACCGCTTTAAAGCCGTTGGAGAAAATACCGCCGAAGGTCTAAAGTGTAAATTGTAACGGTTTCTTTGATCTTGGGTTTGTTCAACCTATATAAACCCATCTCAATTGCACAATTTACTCACATAATATCTCTTAATCGCTTTCTTCCAACAACCCTAATCTTTTCATCACCGACAACCATCAATTCGTCAAGTATGGCTGCTCTTGAATCATGCCCTAAACACAACATGATTGCTTATTTAGAGAAGACTGATAGGAATGTTGAGTTCCATGAGATTATGAACTTTCTTACACGAAGCTCAATTTACTATGCTCTCACTGTAAGTCATGTAGTCTCTACTACCTTTGTTGAACAGTTTTGGATGTGTGCTAAATCCAAAACAATCAACAATGTTAGGTATATTACTGCCACAGTTGCTGGCAAGCCTGTAACTATCTCAGAGGCATCAATAATAAGTGATCTTCTTTTTGATGATGTTGATGGGATAGATACTTTGAATAATTAGGCTATATTTGATATTATTCAGCTAATGGGGTATGAGGGGGACCTAAATGTCTTAACATTTAACAAAGCCCTATTTTCACCTCAATGGAAATTTCTTTTTCATACCATGAATCACTGCATAAGTTCTAAAAGCACTTCTTGGGATCAAATTCCCACTAATATTGCCACCGCAGTGATTTGTTTAGCAACTAATCAAAAATACAAATTTTCAAAATTAATTTTTGATGGAATGATGAGACACTTGGATGCAAAGAAAAAGTTTGTAATGTATCCAAGATTTATTTCGGTCTTTTTTACTACAAAGTTAAAGAATGTGCCTAATCCTTTAGATCACTTCCCTATTAATGCCCTGACTAGTAAGGTTTTGTCATTTATGGTTAAAAAGGGTAAAAAATTTCAGGGAATGTCACACCATTATTTGACTCTATGTTGGTTCAACCAACAGAGGATGAGAGTGAAGCTTCAGAAAGACCATCTGAATCCCAACCAATACCCTCTCCTCCTCACCCAAGTGAAGACCAACCTGAGTCACAGCCTGACCCATCTCCCAGACCTTCTCCTTCAATCCCTATTCCTGATTCCAATCCAGAGGGTTCTGGTGGGAATCATGGAGGTCAGTCATCCAGTGATAGATCCCTATCAGGGAATGAGGATGGCCTGACACTCCAAAGTGTATATGATCTTTGTGTTTCTTTTTGTAAACAGGTCACAATTCAAGCTAAAGAAATTAAAGATTTGAAGGCACAGATCAAGAAGCTTAAGAAGAAGGCCAGACCTATGATCACACACCATAAAGCTTGGATGAAGAGTGTTTCCATGAAGACAAGATTGGCAGGAAAGAAATCTATGTAGAAAAAGTGGATGCAGAAGGAGTCTGTATCCAAACAGGGGAGGAAAACTGCCAAATCTAAACCAACTGCACACAAGGATCAAGCTTTTGATGATCTTGATGATTTTGATGCAATCGATTACATGGAGACTGGGGATGCTCACAATGACAAAGGAGTAAGTACTGAAGATCAAGTTAGTACCGCCAAGCCAGATGAAGGTACTGATAAGCCAAAAGTTAGTACTGACAAGATTGATGAAGGTACTGCTGAGCTTAAAAATGAAAATTCGGATGAAAATGCTACTCCAACAGTTTTTGGAGATGATGAAACCATTGCTGAGTTTCTGGTATCCATGAGCCAAAATAAGGCTAAGCAAAAAGGAGTTGAGGTTAAAGATGTTGAAGACTCTGATAGACCAAGGCCTACATCAACAAGATCATTGTTAACATTGAAGCCTCTTACATCAACAAGATCATTGTTAACATTAAAGCATCTTCCTAAAATTGATCCTAAAGATAAAGGCAAGAAAGTTCTTGAGGAAGAAACTGAGTCAGATGCTGAATCAGAAGGGGTTAATGAAGCTGAAAGAAAGTTTGCTCAGCTTGCTAATGATGAAGAGATAGCCAAAAAGGTTCAAGAGGAATGGGAAATAGAAGAGAAAAACAAAAAGTTGGCTAAAGAGGACGCTACTAAGGCTGCACTTATAAGGGATTATGATGATATCCAGTCTAGAATTGAAGCTGATAGCATTCTAGCTACAAGGCTTCAAGAAGAAGAGAGAGAAAAGTTCACTATTGAAGAGAGAGCCAAATTACTTCATGATACTATTGCTGCTCAAAGGAGATTTCTTGCACAACAAAGAGCAGCTGAAATCAGAAGTAGACCACCTACAAGAACTCAGCTAAAAAACCAAATGATGACATATTTGAAGCATGTTGGAGGAAAGAAGCATTCTGATCTGAAGACTAAGAATTTTGAAGAAATACAAGTTTTGTATGAAAAGGTGAAAAGGTCTGATGAAAACTTTATTGCTATTGAGTCTGCTGAGGATGAGAGGCTAATAAAAGATGTGAACAAGAAAGTTACTGGTATTAAGGAGAATAACAGTATTAAAAAGGAAAGTAAAGAAGAAGAAAGTACCATAAAGAGAAAACTTGGCACTAGGAAAAATATGAAGTCAAGGAAAAGAAGATTCAGAGAAGATACTTCTCAGGATGATCAAACTGATAGTGAGAAAGAGAATGATGAGCTGGGATTATGTTTAACAATAGCTACAGATGAGGACAAGGAGGTAGATTATGAAATACTTGACAAGAAGTATACTATCATAGAATGGAAAACTGAGTATCTTGGAACTAAACCACAGTTTGATGAAACTAAAAGATTAGAAGAGATTAATCTAAATGTGGTAATTAGAGGCAATGGACAGAGGAGATACTTTAGTACCCTGATGAGAGTGCTTTCAATATTTGATAAAGAAGATATGAATGATGTATATAAACTTGTGATAGACAGATACCAAGATGAGATACCTGAAGGTTTTGACAGAGTACTTTGGGGAGATTTGATGATTATGTTCAATCCAAGTGATGAAGATGAGTTTTGGAACTCACAGTAGGATTGGAATGTAGTAAGTTGGAAGCTACATGGTTCTTCAGGGGTACATACTTTAATGACTGAGGCAGGATTAGTCATTCACATGCTTGTAGAGAAAAAGTATCCTTTAAGAAGGAAAGTACGGTTGCAAATGCTAGAATTAATGTTGGAATCTGAAGAAGACAGTACTATGGCATTGGAGTTGATTAGATTTGTCAAAAAGCTAATTGTAGAGTTCGAACCTGAAGACTCTGATGGAAATGAGGAGGATCTTTGAGTGTTGGTTGCAAAACCACACAACAAATGGTCATCAGTTCGCCATGTTTAACAGACATAAGAACTGACTAGTCCATAAGCAAACGGCTTTTGGTAAAGACAAATCAAATCCGTTGATAGTTGATAGTTTACTCAAAACTATAAGGTTCTCAATTCACCTTGTTGTTCACAATGAAGAATTGGCTATCCCAGAGCAAACGGCTACTGGTAAAGGAACATCAAATTCGTTAATGGTTGGTAGTTTGCCAAAAACTATAAAGCCAACTTAGTTGGATGTTGCTGTGTTGCTGAGAAGACATGTTGCTGATAAAGAGGGATAGTTGAAGATGTCAAAATTATCAAAGATCAGATCAAGATTTGACAGAGTGTTGGGATACATCCTCCAAGAGTTCAAGAAGAGTAAACTAAAGAAACATGAAGTTAAACAAGTTAAACAATCATGTTTAGGGGAGGATTGTTGGGAATTATGTTTTCCTAACTTAGTACCACTAGGTATAATAGTTAGTACTGACAGTTATAGTTTGTACTGTTAGTATTAGTTGGTATTAGTTAGTATTAGTTTGTACCGTCAGTACAAAATAGTTAGTACCGTTTAAGAGATATGCTTGAGATATTATAGGAAAAGATATGCATTATCTATTACGCATTTTGTAAGTCTGTTAGGGTTTATCCTTGGTGTATAAAAGGAACCCTACGGCATTAGAAAAGAGACATATCTCATTAAAAAAGTAATCTCATAGTTAGTAATCTGTAATCGTTTTGGCAGATCAATATAAAAGTTTAGTTATTAATATTCATTGTTCTTCTTAGCATTATAAGTTAGTTTCCGCATAACTTATAGTGTTCATAGTCATTGTTTCTCCTGTAGTTTGTGTGGAACTATCCATATTGGCTACAACCCTTAACAGGCTAGAAAGATCTATATTGAATTGGGATCTACAAAAATAACTATGTTTAGTAAGTTTCTTAATTCTGTAAGTTCGGATATTAGAAGATACTAATATTGTTTAAATAAAATGATTTAAGTTTCCCAATTTAACCCAGACGAACAATAACTCATTTATCATTGCCCCTTATTTTTCCTTGTTATGCTTATCTATTTTAAGTTTCACAATAAATAGAGTTGTTTTTTTAGACGCGACCGAAAATACCCAAATATATTATATATATTATTTATATCATCTAATAATGATCGTTAGATTTTATACGCTCAATTGGACCTCTAAAACGCTCAAACTCCAACCTTTTTACCAAAAAATCAGCAACCCAATCTATTTTCTAAGTATGACTTTTTATTCATAATTTTGCCCAAATTTTGACCAGTCGAAACGAACCACTAGGGACTACATTTCACGATTTGGACTCTTGGCACTTTGACGTAAAAACAACATTCCGGACAACTTTTTAGTTTTTTTGCACTAGATTGTGCGAAGAGACTCATGAAACTCGAAGATTATGGACGAAAATGCCCCTGTGTCGATCTGATTTGTAGTTTAATAAATGAAAAACGCAGGTTTTGCCCTACCTTTTAGACCCATCATTACTCAATTAGACTCGATCGACCTCGCGGGGCAGTAAAACGGCCTTCCGAACAACTTTCGTGTTTTGGCCGAAGGCCAAAACGGACTCGAAAGTGACGAAAATGCCCCCGCAAAAATCTGACAGCAACCATTTATACCCAAAAAGCTGAGTTTTCAACAATAATTTTCCTAGTTTTCAAAATCTCCCGTAAAACTTCGTTTTTAGGAGTTACGGGACGATCATTATATGGAAACGATCGTCAAAACAAGCTCTACCATATTCTTAAATAAAATTTTAACTTTAACATTTTGACGACATTAAAAAGGGGCGCTTTAATTTTCTGCATTTTTCTACCCGCTTTAATACTCAACCAAACGCTATTTTTACCATACACAACTTCACAAATACGCTCTCCAACTAACTATCTCGGTCCCACTAACACCTCAATCCATTAAAAATCACCTCAACATCAATTTAATACTAACATACATGGATTCCAAAATATATAATAATACAAATGTATGCATATTCATATGAAAATAAAAATCAAGAAGGGTTTTAGAGGGGATCACCATACATAAGAAAATGCAAGAATAATGATCTAACACCAAATTTTTCTTTGTTCCTTTATGCTACGAATCACATACACAGCGTCAAATTAACACCAAATCCTTGATCTTCAAACAACCCAACTCTTGTAAGAACCTTAGTTTACAAACCATAAGCCTATTCTTCACCCAAAACTTCAAGAAACTAGAAAAATCAAGATTTTAATAAATCTTTTGCATGGTGATTTTTCTTGTAGGATAGATAAAAGATTATTGTAGGGTTAATGTAATTGATTGGAGGAGTGTATAGTGGTGATTAAGAGTAGAAAAGAAATTTTTTATGGTGATGTTTGTGTTGTTGATGGCACGACAGAAGCAAAAGAAGAGGGAGCAGGAAGTTTTTCTTCTTATGGGTTTTATCTCTGTGATGAGTTATGAGTAAGTTGGGTCTATTTAAATATGTTGGACATGCAAAACAGTCAAATCAATTTCCTGAAAAAGAAAAATTGTGTTGGTGTGGGATTAGGCTAGGGGGTGGCGTCCAATGGGGGCTTGGTATAACACCCCGTGTTTTAGGGTCATTTACGTCGTCAATAAATTCACTAATTATTTTTAGTGTTGTACGCGCTTGCTTTTAAATCGTAAACGTTAAGTTAAATGGCGTAAGCTAAAAACTATCGTTCAATGTAAACGGGCATCAAACAATTAAATGTTTACATCTAGTAAGTGTTAAGTAATTATTTTGAGTATAAATATTAACTTTTTTCATTTTATTTTTATTTGTTACGTCAAGTGATTACATTTCGCGATAAAATCCGTTTAGGCATTCCCAGAACCACCAAAACTTTTCTACGCTTTAAAAAATACCCACATTTATACCCAATACCCAAAATTTACAAAATAACATCACTTTTAAGCCTATGTGGCCGGATATACAAGTATAGATACAAATAAATATCTAATTTTTAAGTCTTCCTTGATTTTATGGGATATTCTCTACTTTTAGGAACATGTAAATATTTTCAAGCAAGACTTACATGTTTACTTGTAAGGCTTCGATACTTATGACCATACTTTCCCTAGAAATCCTCTACATGTCCCTTGAATAAGTCTTAGGGTATATAATGCCTAAACTATAAAGTAAACACACACATATCCATTTCCAAGGTGAAAACAAAGCAAAAACTCTCCCATTTCCTTTGAAATAGGCCACGGATCAAATCCATACACACAAACCATCAATACAAATTTTATTTGTAACATTTCTAAGTGTATATACATCATATCTAAGATAACCCAAGAAGGTTTGAAGGTTTGGTTTAAGGCTTACAAGAGTTAAGCAAGCATGATTCAAGATTAGGGTTTCACTTGAAATTAGGGTTTTCAAGGGTTGTAAGCTAGGTTTTTGTTTCTAAACAAGGGTTTAGATCATATTGTTCATCATCATACATCATATTAAGGTTACCTAAAAACCTTAATCTCTTTATATTTTTGATTTTATGCATATATTATGTCTATGTAGTTAATTACCATCTAGGAACTTATTTACTTGTAAAAATGGATTTGTACACTTGTTTGAGGTTTGGTAAGCTTTTATATATGATATATGGATCTTAATATCATGTTATAATAGAGGTATAAGTATTGTACAAGTGAGGTTTATGTATAAAAAGTATATATAAATAAGTTACCTAAAAAGTATACTTAAGAAAGTTAATGAACAAATGAGTATGTAAACTCATGGATCTTGAGATTTTTGGACAATATTTGGACTAATCATGGACTAAGGACCCTAAGGATGTAAGACATGTGATATTGAGGGTTGTAATGGACTTGTAACAAAGTGGTTAAGCTAAAAAGTTATAAAAACAACTTTTAAACACATTTTGAGAAAAACCTAAAAGGGGTCTGTTGGAATTCGAATTTTTACATGTCTATTTTAGGTTTTTATAAGATACTACATGTCCTAAGGATAGTGGGCATATAAAGAACTCGAAAAACCGATTTATAACGAAGGAGATACGCTAATTTTAAGTTATACGCTAATTAAACGAGTTTATAAAAATAATTTTATAAAAATTACTATTCACATCAGATCTATATATTTTGAAAACATCATTAATATGATAGAACTTTTAATAACAAAGACGTGCTCGAAAGAATCACTAAAAACGGACCTAAAACGAGTAAAATACGACGTTTACGAGTTTACGATAACTAAGTTTATAAAAATAACTTTATAAACTGTCATGAACAGTAAAAAGTACTGTTCACAGGTAGGTCAAAAATATGAAAATGTAATATTTTGATAACTCGTCTTAATACGAAATCGTGGACATAAGAAACATACCAAACAGGCTTAAAACGAGAAAGATACACACTATTTTATACTTGTGCACTATTTCCTGACATGAATAGTGTTGGTTCGTTTTTAATATAATTTTTTTCGAAACATTTTAGAATCATTTATATAATATTTATACATGTGCTAAACTTTATAAATATTATTTTACAAAGACAATTGAATTATTTATTCGATTATAACGAGTACAAACCACGATATATGTATCAAAAGCATTAAATATTATTTTCACAAACCAATTATGATGGTGGATGTAGCAATATAGAATTATATAATGGTAGTACAGTTTTATTTTTTAAAGTAGTTAGTACTCATCTACGACCTAGTATAGGGTTAGGTTTGCATACGATCATATACCATGACACTATTTTCTGTGATATACTTGATATATGCTCCACTCAAGGTGGTACATCAGCCCCACGATTTTTACTTTACAATGATTTATATATTAATAAGTTTTGGGTGAGGGAACAAAGAGTATGCTACTGTTTTACAATTGGACACAAGTACTTGAAATACTTACTGTTTTGGATATATTGCATAGCCATGCCATACTTACTGTTTTTGATATTTGTATCCCATGCAATACTTACTGTTTTGGATATTGTATTACCATGACAATACTTACTGTTTTGATATTTGTCTATTTCATACCCTAAATCACTGCCTAAGTCAAAAAGACTTCTGGGATTCCTAATTCCCACTAATTTGCCCATTGTAGTGATTTTGCTTGACTCTAATTAAAATTTTAAATTTTTCTAATTAAATTTTTGATGTGTATGCTTAGACACTTGGATGCAACAAAACAGTTTGTCATGTATCCCAGATTCAATCTCAAACTTTTTGTTTTAATACACTAAAGTTAACATCAATGAAAAAATACTCTAAAAGCGCGACACATAACATGTGGTAAATAATACTAACCAATTAGCAAATGTCCCTGTCACATCTATACCACCTTCCCATCCATAATGCTTTGTCTAATAAAGATTTCTCTTATTATGGACAAAAAGGAAACATTTTTTCAGGAAAGTCTCACCTATGTTTCCAACATGTTTGTTCAACCAACAGAGGATGACGTGAAGGTGTTCTCCAATAAGGACCATCTAAACAACCACAACCTAATACCCTCATCCATCCTCACCCAAGTGAAGCCCATGTTGAGTCTCAGTCTGACACATCAACCTGGAAACTTCACCTACTATACCTATTTCCGATCCCTTCCCTGAGGGTTTTGGTGAAATCTTGAGCAAGTCAGTTCCACTAGTGATAAATCTCTTTCACGGAGTGAGGGTGGCTTGACTCTCCAAAGCGTCTATGATCTCTATCTTTCATCGTGTACACGGGTCACAACTCAAGCTGCAGAAATCAAATCTTTGATGGCACAAGTCAAGAAGTTGAAAAAGCAAGCCAGGCCTTTCATTCTTCATCATAAAGCTTGGCTCAGGACTGTTAAGAGAAAGAACCAAAACAAGAAGAAGGTCTTGAAGACATCAAAGAGGAGGAGTGTATTCAAACAAGGGAGGAAAACTATCAAATCTTCCAAAGGTGCTCCTACAGTACCTACAAACACTGAATGGAATAATTTGGGACTAATGACATGATGACACAATGACTACACCCTCGCCCAAGATGAAGGGAAGACATGATAAAGTTGATGAAAAGGAGAAAAGGTACTAATTCTAGCTCAAGCAACAATTACTAATAGGCAAGATGAAGTACTGACATGCAAAAGTTAGTACCATAAAAATCCAGAAACAAAACTTAGTAACCAAGGACAGTTTGAAGAAGGTACTGCTGAGCCAGAACCAAGAGAAAGTACTTCTTCAGCAGCTCAAACAACTCCAACAACCTTTGGAGATGATGAAACAATTGCTCAAGTTCTTCTAAACATGAGTCAAGCTAAAGCAGTTTCAAAAGAAAAGGAAAAAGGAGTAGAAATTAGAAATGTGGATACTGAAAAATGCTGAGAGACAAGGACCACTCCAACAAGATCATAATTTAACATTGAAGCCTCTTCCCAAGATGATCCAAATGATAAAGGAAAAAATCGAGGATGGAGAGAAAGAAGAGGAATCTGAGACTGAATCATAAGAAAATTATGGAAGCTAAAAAGAAGTTTGAACAGATTGCTCATGATGAATGAGGTTGCTAGAAGATTGGCCACATGACCCCCAGGATTGTAGAAAATTCCTGCTGCCTGCTCAGGAATCAAAGAACCCGGTTGTTTTTTATTACTTCCCTCACTTGCTACAGAATTGGGAACAACCAGGGCACTACAGGAGAGTGATTGACCAAGCTAAAAGAACCAGAATCAATGGAAAACAGGCTAAAGGTAATGGAGCAGTGGATTGGGGCATGAATGGCTATTTTGAATATTGTGCATTAATGACTTGTACCTTGTGCATTAAAAGGATTGTACCTTATTTTAGAGGGAATATGTATTCAAATGAGATGCTATGATACTTGTATATGTGCCTTAGTTGCTTGTACATTCACTTTAGTTGTCTACATTACATAAAACTAGGGTTTAGGTATAATCGTTAACGGTTTATGATTATTTGATAATAATGTTGTGAAAACTTTGTTAAATGAATATCATACATGTTATAAATGATATTAGAGTGTAGACTTAACATGTTATGATGTTTGCTTGACATATACATAGATAGAATAGTCATAGGTAGTTGCGTGAGCTCGTTAACTTTAGAGATGCAAGTTACGTTGCATAAAGCGAAAAATTTCCCTGTAAAAAGGTGGTATATATTGCATCTAAATTAATAGATGGATAATTACATTGATGAAATCTACGGGTTGTTATAGTCCTCCTCCCTTAAAAGAAATCTCGTCCCGAGATTTAGTCGAATGATGGAGTGTAAAAGTTCAGAGATTCATTCATATGAAGGTAATATTGATAATGATTTCATAAAGTAAGGGATTTGTTCATACAAACCGATCACAAGTTGTCATATACTTAAGCCTACTCATTTATAAATTCATAGTTTGGTGGTTTATAATTTCCTTATTCAAATGAAGAAGCGTCCTAATTCATTTTGATAAGACAATTATAAATCATCTAAGCATATAACATGATGTCAAAATGGTGATGTATAGAAGATGATATGATTCTTCAAAATCATAAGAAGCGACGGGAAGAATAATGAGACATTACTTGCACAGATGCCCATATTATCAGTCGAGGATCTTTGTTGTTGCATAAGTGTTTCAAAGGTATGAGGCGAGTATTTAGAGTTAAATATAATAGAACTAATGGGATTGACAAACGATGTCAAGATTTGATATCATCAGACATCAAGGTGTAACGGAATTATCACCTTATTTTTTCATGGATAGCTTTATCTTACATATCTTACATATCTTACATATCTTACATACTTTTCTAAGAATGCAGTGGCACGGAAGACTTTCTTTGGCTAACATAAGAAAAGTAGTTATAGTTAAGGTTTTAACCTTGTTCTCTATAACCATGGCTCTGATACCACTCTGTAACACCCCCATTTTGGACATATAGCAGCGGAAGCTAATCTGGGGTATTACTTCATGAATCACAGACACAATCATAGAAAATGACTCAAAAGAGACATTTTTAAAAGATAAGTTATCATTTATTTAAAATCAAAGTTTTACAAAGGCAGATCCCAAAATCTAGAAACATAAAATGTAAATGATAACAGGTTTTAGCCATCTTCAAGTCCATGCCATAAGTTTCTTAATTACCTGGGATAAACATGCATAAAAAGGGTCAACACAAAGGTTGAGTGAAATTCATAGGTTTGAAATGTAATAGTTGAATACAAGTTATTATAATAGATAGTGGATTACGTTGTTATATACCCATAAGTGGTAATAATTAAAATGTAGACATAATTATCATAGAAAACAGTTGAATGCAAGTTATTATAATGGATAGTAATAATTGCAACGAATACAATTATCATGGAAAACAATATTATTGTACCTAAGCTCATGACACCAATACGTTAACAGGGAAATCACCGTAGTGACATTGGTTGAGGAACAAATGTCCCCGTGGAAAGGTAACTTGCCAAAGTTACCCATTGAGTCAAATATAGTGCGTTTGGCTACCACAAGCATAGGTATACCAACGGGAGTCGTCACCCCCAATAGATCTATTCACAATATTCGCGTTCACTCACAATGCAAGTAATTAATGATTCATGATATGGAAATAGTGGCACTGGAAGGTACTTAGGCAATAATATATTTGGATAACATACAGTTGGAAAAACACTTGCATTCATGGTTTAAGCATGTATCCCCCTCGCGGGTTTATAAAGCATTCAAAAGATTTAAAATGCGAGGCTATGAAATCTCACCTTAACAGTACAGGGAAATCTGATTGATGGCAAAAGTACGGGAAAGTTTCCGTATGGTAGTACGATGTTATCTATCCGGCAGGAAAGTTCAGTATATCAGTTTGAAAGTAAAACGGCTTCAACACGCAACACACAACCTGAGGTAATAGGTCAAGTCTTAGTTTGATTGTACTCTAGAACTTTGAGAAAGTTTTGATTGATTAATTATGGAAGTATTGCATCACTGTTCGGGCAATCATAATCCAGAGGCCACGCAGTATTGTTTGAGGAGTCAGGGCACTTTAAATCGTAAACCCAGCAAACTCGTCAGAACAAATACCCAAATGGAACTCCTCACATGAATTTCCCTAGTAACGTGATACGATAAGATTTT
Organism: Tanacetum coccineum; assembly: GCA_026074375.1. Lineage (NCBI taxonomy): Eukaryota > Viridiplantae > Streptophyta > Magnoliopsida > Asterales > Asteraceae > Tanacetum > Tanacetum coccineum. Next base: position 24,672 of record BQNB010062780.1, read on the forward strand.
AATGTTTCTTCAAAGGCTAGTCGATGATAAATTATGTTTAATATAAAACGTATTTTAATTTATAATACGTCGATCGTTAATTAGTAACGATAAATGCGTTGAGGTTTAATAAAATCGGGTTTGATAATGTTTATCTATATTTTTATAATTTATATAAAAATATTTTATTTTATATTTTCAAGAATATCAAATTGGCAATATATACCCTTGGTTTATAAGTAATTACAAAACTAGTCCTTTTAATATATAAAGTATATATTAAATAATCCCTTGACTTTAGAGCTTGGAAAAACATACCCTTGAAGTTATAAGTTTCATATAATTACAAAACAGCCCTTGTAGTTAATAATTTCAAAAAGTTACAATATATACCCTTTTGCATGAAAATATTTACAAAATAAGTCCAAAATTCATAATAAGGTGTTTTTCAATATAGAAAGCTATTTGCAGGTTATAGCTTATTAGAATAAGCTAAAATAAGTTAGGAAAAATAGCTTTTACAAGCTTATGGCTTATAGAAATGGTTTTCGAGTTTAATTTCATGAAATGGGTCGTTTTAGGTTTGAAAATTAATCCAACGGGTTAGAGCTTTTAAGACATGATAAAATGTTTATAGAAATGTTAGATAAGCTTATAAAAATGGCTTATAACAATAGTTTAGGTGTTTAGCTTATAGTATTAAAGAAAACGCAAGTTTAGGGTTTTATGGTTTCGGTTTGGATTAAAAAGGAAAAACGCTTAGGTTTTGAGTTCAAGGCTTTTAACAATGGATTAAACATGATCACATGAACATTATAAGAGTATTAAAACAGAACACGAGCTTATAGAACCTGAATTTGAGCTTATGGATTCGAAAATGGGTCGTATGGGCTCTTTTGTATTCGTACGCCTGAGATAACCTTCTTGGGGCTTCAAGACTTCGTTTCTTCGCTTCTATTCTGCTCTTGGGACTTCTTAGGACTTCCTTGATCAGACCTTAGACGCCATTGTTGATTAGAAAGAAAGAGTGAAGGTGTGAGTTGAAAGGAAGGGTGCGTCCCCCTTTTTATACTCGAATTAGACTTGGAGGCCAAGGAAACTTGTAGGTTAAGCTTAGGACAGGTGGGGAGTGATTAGGATCAGCTAGGGGCTAAGTTTGAGGGGCTATGGATGTAGCTAGGAGGTGTTGGATGGTCTTGGAGGGGTGTGAGGTGTCGTGGCATAGCTTGGAGCTCAAGGAGGTGATGTGGCCTCTTGGTGGCCAAGCTACTCAAAGGAGGTGCTTGTAAGCAGCTTCTAGCTGAAGTAGGAGGGTCATTGAGGTGCTTGGGTGCATGGTTAATTCTAAAATGGGTAAAAAAATAAGAAAATAGGGCGCGGGTTGGTTTATGGTTCGGATTAGGGTTTTGGTTTTAGATTCGTGTGTAATGGGTTAATAAGGATGGAATATGAAATGTAAATGTTGTATATTAAGTATTTACAACTTAATTTGATTAATGGTTTAGGTTTAAAATGGGTAAAAATAAAGAAATGGGTCACGGGTTAGAAACTAGCTCGGGTTAGGGTTTCTAGTTTTGATTTCATGTATAATCATGAAATGAGAAGGAAAATGGAATGTAAATATAGTGCATTGCTTGCTTGTAACTTGTACTTAATAGTTTGTACAAGATTCCTTAGGAAAATGGAGGTAAAATGGCTATTTTGAATATTGTGCATTAATGACTTGTACCTTGTGCATTAAAAGGCTTGTACCTTATTTTGGAGGGAATATGTATTCAAATGAGATGCTATGATACTTGTATATGTGCCTTAGTTGCTTGTACATTCACTTTAGTTGTCTACATTACATAAAACTAGGGTTTAGGTATAATCGTTAACGGTTTATGATTATTTGATAATAATGTTGTAAAAACATTGTTAAATAAATATCGTAAAAGTTATAAATGATATTAGAGAGTAGACTTAACATTTTATGATATTTTCTTGACATATTCATAGATAGAATAGTCATAGGTAGGTTGTGTGAGCTCGTTAACTTTAGAGATGCAAGTTACGTTGCATAAAGTGAAAATTTTCCCGGTAAAAAGGTGGTATATATTGCCTCTAAATTAATAGATGGATAAATACATTGATGAAATCTACGGGTTGTTATAATTAAGGTTTAGGATTAAGATTAGGGTTTAGGATTAAGGTATTAGGAGCTTGTAAGTTGTGTTTAAGTGGTGGTAAGAAACTAGAAGAAAAATGGTGGTAAAATGAGCTTATTTGAATCCGTGCTTTATTGATTTGTACATTGAGCTTAAACGTGTTGTACCATGGTTTTGGAGGGAAGTATGATTCAAATATTATGCTATGATACTTTTACACATGCCTTGAATACTTGTACATTCATTTTATATGTGTACATTACATATAATTAGGGTTTGATATAAACGTTTAAAGTTCGTTTTGAAATAACGTTGTGATAAATACGTTAAATGGGTAATGTACTTGGTAAAAATGATATTAAGATATAGACTTGACATATTAGGATGTTTACATGATATAAACATAGATAGAATTGGCATAGGTAGGTTGCGTGAGCTCGTTTACTTTAGAGATGCAAGTTACGTTGCATAATGAGATAAAGCAAAAATTTCTCTGTAAAAAGGTGGTATATATAATAGATGGATATTACAGTGCATCTAATTTAATAGATGGATAATTACATTGATGAAAATTATGGGTTGTTATATAGCAGTTTAGTGATCTATACAAAAATGATCCTATACAACAGACAAGATCATAAGTGAACAAACGACAGGACTACT